>OMLM01011962.1:36760-53862 GCA_900302695.1 Helostoma temminkii
GGGATCAACTTTTGGGGTGCATTTGAAGGGGCTGCTGCATTCACCATGGGACCTGTAGGGAAGAGAGTGAGGCAATGGAGAAGCAAAGGTCAGACATAATATTAATGTGTATTTGATGTATAGACAGATAAATATGTTATTATTTTGACAGAGACTATAAATATATAACTTCTGTGTGTTTACTGTACTGTCCTGTATAAATGCAGGATTGTGAAATACATGTAAGATACTGCAGGATATAAGTGTTTATTATTACAGTAATTAGGCCAGGGTTTAGGAACATAATAAATATGTCATAAACATTGATTAAAGTAATCAAATAATCATAAATCAATACATTTGACTAGGATTCAGCAGACGCCTACAAATAATGAACACACAAGCATTCACACCGATGTCACCAATGAATGAGATCAGGTTACACATGATCTTACGAGCACACACACCTTCAGGCCAGGACTTAGGAGGACCATTTGGGTTTTGTCCCTGCATCCCAGCTGGAGTTCCTGATGGGCCTGGTGGAGGCATGTTGGGACCCATCATACCTAAAGAAACAAAAAAAGACCTTCAGTCACATTTAGTACACAGGCTT
Source organism: Helostoma temminkii (assembly GCA_900302695.1). Lineage (NCBI taxonomy): Eukaryota > Metazoa > Chordata > Actinopteri > Anabantiformes > Helostomatidae > Helostoma > Helostoma temminkii. The sequence goes on from OMLM01011962.1 coordinate 37,353, forward strand.
TTTAAAAAGACAATTAGGAATAAATGAAATTCCTGTTTTTTCCCGTGAGGACCCACCATGAGGTCGGCTATAGCCTGAGCCTATGGGGCCAGGTCCTGGTCCTGGTCCTGCTGGCCCCCCTCCTGGCCCAGTTCCAGCACCAGGAGCCAGCGTGGGCATGGGCTGCTGCATTCCAGGCATTGGCCTCTTCCCTTGGACAGCCATTTGGAGGTGGTCTGGCAGCGGCTGCCCCCGAGCCAGCATCTTGTAAGCCATAATCTGGGCTCTGAGTTGGTGGAGTTGGTTCTGGTTGAAGGGAGTTGGGCCACCAGGACCTCCAGGGCCAGTGGGGCCACCAGACTCAAGGCCAGATCCAATGCTGGAGACATTAGATCCAAGACTGGGTCCAGGGCTGGGTCCTGGTCCAGAACTAACTGGGGGGCCGTGCCGGCTATTAGGACCCAGTGTGTGCTGATCTCCACTGGGGCCATCTAAAGGTGTAGAAGTGGAGCCGGGGCCACCAGAGGAGGAGGAAGAAGAGGAAGATGGCATGAGAGGACCGGAGGGAGGACCATTTGAAGGGACGGGGCTTGAGTGGTCAGAGCCACCTAATGGAGAGTGGTAGCCTGAAGACAGAGGCAAACAACAATCAGAGCACTTGTTTACTGACTTTCAATCCTCCTATGTTCCAGTAATCATCTAATTATATCAATGATTCTGACAGGGTTTTATGGTTTTCACTAATCCTAACACTTTTCATATGCATGTATTTCTTGAATCGAAATAATATTGTAAACAGTACCTTGTAGTAAGTATTTGTTTTCACAAAGTTTATGATATTTTTGTGAGTATAGTATTTTAGGGAGTCCTGTCCAGTGGGTCTCCAGGTAAGACAAATACTGTAGATTCGTCTGCCTCTTGCTGACACATGTGCTAAACATATTTAAATCCTGTCAGCCTATTATTTCATGATGTTTCAAACTCTGATTCACCAAACTAAACTGGTCTGCCTGGCTGCCTTGTTTTATTTTCTGCAACCTGTTTTATGTCGAAGCTAAAATGCTGCCACCATTAAGCCACCATTGCCTTTGTTTTGTCGAATGGATAGTGCTGTTTGATTTATTAATTGACTTATTTTTTATTATTATTTAATTCATTTAAAGACATTTTGTACAGTGTTTGAAAACCAACTCCAATCCCAGACCATGGATCATGACCTGGCTTGTGACAGTTGAGACACTCCCTACCAGCCAGGCAGGCCACAGGACCACATCAGTACAGCCTCGTCACACTTAATAGTGCACAGTTACATAATGCTGGAAAGACTAAGTTGCTTAAGATACGCCTAAGTTCTAAGTAGAATGCCTACCTTGGGAGTGCTGGTCCAGTGGACTAGGTGGTGGGCCCATGCCACTGTGCCCGCCCTGTCTCATAGACAGTCCCTTCATCTGACTGAAGCGGCTGTCTTCACTCATGCTCTTCTCGTGTATGGCTTCCATCGGCTGCGGGAGAAATCAAGCAGTGTTAAATGAAAGACTAAACCATCATGAATTGCTTTCTCAAGTTGGGATTAGTTTATATGATCTAAAACATGAATTAAGACTGAGGAAAGTGAAACTACGGTCATGAACTGTATATAATATCTACCTTAGGTGTGGAATTAGCTTCTATATGACAGAATGGTGCAGTTTATAGAGACTTAATGTGCAAATGAGAAGTTTAAACTCATGTATAAGTCAAACATTGAGTTTTGTGGAATATAAATTTAAGAATATCGGTTTCCAAAAGGACTGAAATTATCAACCCCTTGTCAGTGGAGAACCTCAGTGGACAGCTGGTGCTCCTTACTTTGTGCAGAGCGTGCATGCTGTCCTGACTGTATCCAGAGGGACCAGGCTGGGGGTGTCCGGAGGAGGGGGGGCCTGGGCTGGGGCCCATCATGCTGTGAGAGGAGCCTGGGGAGGGCCCGGGGCTTGGACCCAGCATAGCCGCAGGAGAAGGACCTGGACCAGGGGAAGGCCCTGGGCGAGGGGTGCCTACCATGGGGGGATCCGGTGTGGACATTTCCCTGGATGTCCTGCCCCTGGATGAGCAGCAGGGACTTGAGAAAGTTAAAAAACGATAAACGATTGAAGATGACAGTGAGTGACATAATTTTAAAAAACTGTCATTATGAATTAAAATGCAAAACGTGCTTATCAAATCAAGTATGAATGCAGTGGTTAAATCCTTGGAGCTGCATATCTCACTCCAACCATGCATTTTTTTAATTAGAAAAAAAGTGAAAACTAAATCTTTGCAGAATATATGTGAATTTTGTCCAACGCCTCTCAGAGTAGACTCTCCATTCTCCTGCTGCCTTGCACCAAATCATCCGTTGCGCGCATATAGAATTACAGCTGCAGGGTCCACCCCTGAACTTGAACGGATCGCAGGGAAATACAGTAAATTATGCACGACACAAGGCTACTGAGAATTTCCTCAACCAGACCATGAAAGGGTGTCTCGTTAAACATAAAAAAGGGGAGAATGGCGGACTGTGCTTGTGCGACTGACCTACCCGCATCAGCAGGACAGGCTGTCCTGGGTGAATTTCTGCGCTCCCGAGTTGAAATTTGGGGCCGAATAAAGAAGACGCAGTAGCTGCAGCAATTAGCCTACTCACCCTCTTTGTAATCTGCCTTCAAGCGTTGATTTGTTTCACCGACGTGGCTCGAGCGCCCCCCTCCTCTGCTCCTATGACCGAATGTCTAGTCACGGCTGTCCTGCAGTGCGCATGCGTGCGCAGGGGCAGCAAGGCTCTCCTCACGCTGCATCAAGTCCGGAGTGTGGATGCGGGGCAGTCAGGTACAGGTGTTTTAACAAGCGCCTTAAAAAGATAAGACATGAGTCTTCAAACCGATCACGATTTTTTAAAAATCTTTTCCAGGTTTATTAGATTATTTTTATATAACAGCATACATTACAAACCTAAATACAATAATTAATCAAATATGACACTTTTTGAAAAAGTGACATTACAAACAATAGTTTTCTTTTTTTTTTTGCAATCAGATCTTGTTTTTACTATGGAAGTATTTTCATATTTGTCATAACTTGCAAACAATGTGGCCAAACCCACGATGTTCAAAGCTGCTACTTGTCACGGAATAAGTACAAATAATTATTACATAAAGTTGTGCAAGCGCACATCTAATGAAGGGAACGTTGAATATGTGGCACAGATTTCTCTCAGTTTACACTGATCGGGCATAACATTATAACCACACGTACAATCTAATTCTGTCCAACAGCTCTGCCAGAAGTTTTATTTATTTTATAAGCTGAAACTGTTAGAAAGGTGATGTTACTACTACATATGCATTTTTAAGGTCATTGTAGGCAGCAGAGTCGTACTGGAGTAAGTTAAGAGGTGTCTCTAATGTTTTGGCTGATCGGTGTATCTGCTTAGTTTACGGTGGTCAAGACTTGTAAAATGTAAATAAACAGAGATACAAGTTAAATGTGATTCCAGTGTTTGGTGTTTAATCATGATAACACAAAATAACATTTGTAGTGCAGTGTGCAGCTGTAGGTTTCATATAAAAAAAGACAGACAAATCACTTTGCAACAGAAGCTTAACAATCCAGTGAAAATCTCCACTGAGGTCTCATTGACATACTACCTTAAATAAAACCCAGAATCCAGAGTTTGCTTTGCAAACTTAAGCCCAGAAAACTTTGTAAACCTGCTTAAAGCCACAGTTTAACAAGTTAATATTAAGGTATGGTTAAGTTAACAACACTGTATCCGCATCCAACTGTAGAGATCACTTCTCCTCACCTCATGGGAGCAGCAATAAGTCTTTAGGTGCACTGTAACAATAGTTTTGTATTCCTAGTGATGAATATTGGACAGTGGAAGAGTGAGGGATCGAGCCTCTGGCCTTGTGTGCCGTATCTGGGCCAGACTGCAACACTAACAACGATCAAGAGCTGTTCAAGATGCTCTTGGAGGAATTTGCAACACGACTCTTAAATACATCATTACAATTTTTAAAGACAAAACAAATTAACTACGCAAAGCCCACACTCACTCATGCACAAACACAAATGCATACACCTGATAAATAAATTTAAAGAATGAAAAATTAAAACGACAGCAGTTGGTTTATAAGTCAAGAACAACATCAGGCAGCTGACATCATCTTCAGTGTCCAGTTCAGACCAGGAGAAAACAGTAGTTGACTCTGACTGGAGAACTTTTAAGAGCTTTACTTTACTAACACGTGCCTGACTGTCACGCTGTTTAAGTGTCTGATAAAGTGAATGCAGAATACTTCAAGTACTTTAGCCATGTTCGATTGAAATCATGCCTTTATCCAGTGAAGTAACGCTCCAGCCTGTTAGCTTATTCTACTCATGGACACAGATGTGACGACAGAAGCCACACAGTTTTTATCTCTGTACACCAGTGGGGCGATAAAGCTCAAGAGCTTCGTGTCCATGACTTGCAGCTGCTATTTCAACAGATCGAGTCCTTGTTTTTGAAGGGAGTCGAAGTGTCCTTTTCTGCCCCCTGCAGGTGAGAGCTGAGAGAGCAACCTCCTCAGACCTTAGAGAAAGACAAACTCATCGCTGTTTCTTCGGTCATTACTCCTGCACCGTTGGCCTGGAGGAAGGATGTGAGCTGCAGGTACACTGTGATTGCTGCTGTGACCCTCCAGTCCATAGTCCTGACCCTGACCCTCTACGAAGGTAAAAATGGGATACTTCTCCTTAGATGATGACAGGGCCTGAGAGCACAAAACAAAACCCAGTAAGAATAGACTGAGAGAATGTGCCACCAGCAGAGTGACCAAAGGGAAACAATGTCATGTTACAGATATTCACTGACAAGTGCCACATTGTTAGACCCAAAATGTTTGGTGCTTTTACTTGGCTGACAAGATTAATTGTACTTTTAAATGAAATATGAGATACAATAACAGAACCTCCACATTTAAGAAGCTGAAACCAGTTTTAGCTTTAAAACCACCTAAATGCCTGACGGAAAAAACATCATTGCAGCACTACACTGAAAACCTGACTGAGGTACTGAAATAGAGTCAGTAAAAACTCACCTCACTAACACCAAGACATAGTGACTCAAAATCCTTTTTATTCTTGGCGTAAAAGCCGATGGTACAGCTGGGATCCATGCGGCTGAAGGGCATCTTCTTGGGAGAACTACAGTGGAACGACTAGAGAGACGTAAAGACGTACAGTAAAAGATCAATAAAAAATAATGGCTGGACATGAATGGCTGTTAGCATGCACTTAAGTAAGCAGGTCACTCAGAGAAACCAGGTTTCTCAGGTAATTGGACAACAAGTTCACATGCGCTTAAGAACACCTAGAATCTGATTTCTGCTCCACTTTGGGCTTAACATGGAAGTCTGGTTCACAGACTTTAATTGTGAAGAGACAGAAGAGACAGCTTTCTAATTTCTAATTAATTCTTTATGTGTTCACAGAGCTGACTGGCAACGCTGTAAGAAAGACGGGCAGACAGACACAGCACTCCTTTTCACAGAACAAAACAGGATTAAAGAAATGGAAAATGGCTTGTTTAGATGTCTATGGAATGTCTGCGTGTTGAGCTCTCTGGACTATCTCTGGACTATCTACCTTGGGAAATCAGATTTCCCTAATCGCCTATGCCAACTTAAGAAACCAGGTTTCCTCTTTACATGACATTTCAGTTTAGTTGAGAAAGCTGATTGTAACCTGGTTCCTTGTGTGCATGTAAAAGCACTGAATGTTTTGTCTTTAATAGTCTGTCAAGTTGAAACACTCCTGAATGAAAAAGTCATATTATGTGAATCCAATAGAGGAGAGGAGAGATAGGAGAGGAATGACACAGAGAGAGATATGGGCAATAACAATAGTGCAATAAACCTCTAGTGAGAAGTTGCCTTGTGTGACATCCACCACAGGTTGGCAGTAGTGAGGGTCCAGATACAGCAGCTGCTCATCTGACAGACAGAAAGGAGAAGCAGGGATGAGGAATTAAAACCCAGTTTAAAACCTTGACCTTGAGTCAGCCGACCAGAAACAGATGAATGGCTCTGTTACATATTTGCTATTTCCCTGTTTTTGACCCACATGACGCCAGTGCCGAGTTCCACAAGTTCCCTTTTTGTGTTTGCTTGGTTGATCCACTGTGATTAATCTCAACAGCTGCCAACAGTGTTTACAGTATTTTTATAGTGTATAAAAATGAATACATACAGTGTCTTACTCCCTACTCTATACACTTCTGTTGGTCCACCTCTGTTAATCTCTATAGCCCTAGCACTGGTATCGTGTATCAAAAGAACACAGGATATGGACAGCTGGGTTATTTATTCCCTCATGTCCTGTACTTAGTCTTTTTAAAAAATGTGAAGAGGCCGTTTCTTACCTTGGAAGCCGATGAAGAATAATGAATGCTTCGGTTTTCCTCCTATGATTCCAATACAGCATTCCAGTTTTAGGATGTTCTAGAAATGAAAACAAATGTTTTTAATAAGACTTAAGAACTACAAGACGGGTCTTGAAGGATAAGGTTGGTAATTTTACACTTTTCTAACTGTCAACAAATCACATGAAAAGAACAAAGCAATAATGAACACATGAATAAATGTATGATTTAGCCTTTTCATCTGCATCATATAAAGTAGATGTACAAGTGAAACTACAAGTGGCTGGTGGTGCAGCCGTTGTCACTGCTCAGCAAAGCCAAATGAGGCACAATGTAGACATTTCACTGAACCAGACATTCTGCAGGAGTAGCTTAAAGATGCTGAGACCAGGATGAACTGTAGAATGTGTGACTTCTCAGCACAGCTGATCACATACATCATCATGTAGTCTGCTCTTCCCAGAATGTGGTGCAGAGCACATTAATTACTAACACCAACCATTACTAAAATCATACAAAGTAGAAATTTGATTATTGTGGCCATGATGGGGCTTATAATAATAATAATAAAATAAACATGTCCATATTTTTTGTAATAACCTAATGTCGCCTAGTGTAGTAGTGTGGCTCTATGAGTGTTTTAAGTGTTTCAGCAGCAATTGAGCTGCAGAAGAGTAATAATACTAACAGCACTAACAGGCTCAGATAAAATCAAACACACACACACACTATGAACAGCTGTTAGCAGGAGACATTCATTGTTTGGTCTTTTCATGAGATTTGTTAAAAATTACGTAAGTATTTGAAATCTTATAACCTTATCCTTTAACACAATTCTTAAGGAGGACAGAAAACTCAGCAGTTGATGGATAATAGCATGAAGCTGAATATACAGACCTTGACACATTCAATGTAGGATGGGTTGAGGGCCTCCCCTCCGAGCCGGACAGGCACCAGTATGATTACAGACTTCCAGGCTTGGCTCGATGGATGAGGAGTCGTCTCATGTAGTGACACATCACATAGACGCACCACGTCCTCTTTGTACACTAGAAAGCACAGACACATGCATAAAAGTGCAGAGTCCTGGTAAAACTTTGGTTTTTGTTTTGCTTTTTCCATTTTTTTTGGCCATGGGAGCCTCTTAATACACAGATGATCTACAGTACGCTCTCTACTGGCCCTGACTGCAGTGCACCAGAACAACAGGTAATACACTGCTACTCTGGACACATTTTTACTTTCTTAGGATAAAGACTACACACAAAAGGCTAATTTTACAAGAAATATTGGATTTCCAATCAAATTTGGGGGCATTAGGCAGTATTCATTTGCAGGAGATCCCACTCCGAGATAGTTTGGATGTCTCCAACAGTATGGGAGTGGGTTATATTAGGAGAAAGGCTAAGGGCTGGGGTCATGTTGCAATTTTGGAAAATGGAACTGTGATGGTCTTTCAGGACTGTTAAAACACAATAAATATATATGCAAGAAGATTTGAAAATACTGATATTTTAAACAGAACTAAATGTAATTATTAAATTCAACAAATCTGTGAGAAGTCTGTGGAAGTCACCTGTACAATCCTGGGCCACGTACACAGCCAGGTTGTGGACTACAGAGGTTTTAGCTACAGCTTTCCTGTAAAAACAAACAAACAAACAAAAAACATATGAATAACTTCCATCAATGTTTAGCAGTTGCAACTATGTAAATCATTTAAGAAAACTGCACATGGTAGAGTGAGGTTTTTGAAAAACAGCATTGCGTTGAACATGGAGGCCTTACCGTAGTATATGTGCCACTATAGAGGGGCCGTACCAGTCACCAGCTTTCTTCCCGGAACTTTTACCAATTTCCACCAGCTGGTGAACCCCGAAGGGAGCTGGGGGATGATCCCCAAACCATGTGACCAGCTTGTAGTGGATGGGCTCTGCCTGCTTTTTCTTTGCAAACTCAGGTCTCTTTATCTGGCTGCATTTGGGACCCTGATCACTTGGCAGGGACTTCTCAGGGGTGTTGGATCCTCGTGGAGAGCCAAAGGAGGGAATGGGGACACCTCCAGCACGGACTGGGGAACGTGGTCTAAACACCTCAAAGTCCACATCTGTTAGCTGCTGAGCATCTGGCCAAGCCCAATCTACAAAATACAGGTTTGAGAACAGACAGTATAGTGGTGGTACAGAACAGATTTCTTTTCAGCTATAAACAATCAGAGAGTAGGAATCTTTTGAATGACATCAACATCAAGAAAAACCTGTTACAATGTAAATAGAAAGAATGAATGAGACAAACCTTATCAGCTGTAAAAAAAACAACAAAAAAACAAAACAAAAGCTAAGATTTTAAAGTGAGAAGACCGAATTAGACAAATTCATGTAAAGATACCACGTGCTATTTATTAGTCTCCAATTAGTCTATTCAGCATCTGATGTCCTTCCTTTTAGGAAGAGCACCTGATTTATGCAAAAAAGAACATGTAGATATTTTTACATCTCTTAGGTAGTACAAGCTCAACCAACTGCTAGAAGGAGCTGACTACTAGCTTTGTACCTACTGTTCCATACTTGTAAGTTTGACTATACATTTCAGTATTTAACAGATAAAGATACAAACCTCTTGGCATCAAATGGACCAGGAGTCCTTGTGCCAGTAGCATCTGGCCACTGCGCAGCATACAGCCCCAGCCACAGTCCGTGGTCCAGGTGGAGCCCTCCAGCTGGGGGAACTCCCGCCTATAGGTCAACCAGATCCTGGACACAAAAGCCAGACGAAACCGCTCTACTTCGTCTGGTGAGTGAGGTGAAAGGATAGAAAAACAGATAAAAAAAAACATTTTACACCATGTTTGTTCAAGCAAGAAGCAAGGTGATGATCTACACAGCATCAAAACAGTCAAACTCAAAGGGAATACTTTAAGTTATTTGTGGTATGTTTATTTATTTGTAACATACCTTCACTGTTGAGCAGATAGGAGTGTCCCAGGACAGTGACTGGTGAAACCTTGTTAAAGGACGTTTTAGACTTCACAGTCCAGCCTACAGAAAGACAGACGAGAAGAGACAGCAAAGCTGACACAGGAATTTACACAGAGACACAAACACATCTTTTATTCTTCAGCAACAAACCATATTTGACGTTGTTCCACGCTGACATCAGTTTGGCTTTCAGTCTGTCCATCTCATCAGGCTCTCCAGGAGCTTCTCTGCTGGGATCTGGAGGCTGAGGCGGCCTGAGACCAAAGCTGCCTTGGCGCTCCATTGGCTGCTGCCTCCGGCTGTCCACAAGCTCATCCTGCATCACTCCCCCAATGTATTGTGCTGCACTGGGGGAAACTGAGTTCATGCCTTTCAGACCTCAGACCTGGACTCTGGTGCTCCTCATTGCCACCCAGAACTGACAGGGGAAACAAAAGGAAACAACTTTAAACTAGAGAAATTACATTGAAAGGGTTTAGTTAGTAACTTTGGTTAGAATTCACTGTTGAACAACCGAACAAGTTAATGGCTGCTGTTACAGATTAGCTTGTCAAGACGTTGGCTATGTAGCTGTAGGATTTCAACCGCAAGTGAAATGAAGACTGTGAGATAGCAAAACTAAAACAATATGTTAAATAAGTAATTAAAGTAAAATTAATAATCAATGAACAGAGCAATATCATTGCTTTTGAACATCGTTGTCAAATGTTTTCTGAAATCAGTTAACCAATCAATTAACTGAGACAATATTCAAATAATCAATAATAAAGCTGTTTGCAGACCAAGCTGCAATATATGAAGGAGGTAAAAAGTAGACCTCGAGTAAAGATTCTTTGGAAAACTATCTGAAATGTGAATGAAATTCCAGTGCTTGATAAATATTTTATAACAATGTACAAGGAAACGGCACTTTAAATACTCCATAAGCCAAAATCAAATCCTTACTTCCTGAAAAATATAAATAAATGCAACAAGGTGAAGTCCTCTGTCTTAAACTACTGATTTTACAGTAATTAAGGAAAGTACCAGTGACTTTTCCTCCATTTCCCTGAAACTGATGAGCAGCACTTTTTACAGAGAACTGTACACTGCAGTGTGTTCATGCTTGAACTCATGGAAATATTTCTGTGGTAAAAAAAAAAAAAAAAACATCATGTGATTACCTTTTGACGTGTCGAGCTTTCTCAGTCTATGGGAAAGTCATCAGATTATGGTGGCTGTCACCATTCATCATTGCAGATCAAGCTGTTAAACATCTACTGCAGTTTCACTGCTCTCTGCAGGGCAGACATGAATTAACGATTAACAGACAATGTCTGTGATTACAATAAACATGTCTATTCCCAAGACGTAACATTAGAAATAATATCTCGATTCTGAATAAACAGAGCCTAATAATCAAGTGACGATCGTGCCCGTACACCTCCTGAAACTAACTCACCCACCTAAAATGAAAAATTCTCTAGCTAGGTAACAAGTACGTACCTGCTGTAAAAGCCGGTTAAGCTGGTCGGTACCTGGTTGTGGTTTGACTCATTTTTTCGCCTTCCTCTTGCCTCCCGACAGCCGCAGCCTTTACAGGAAAATTCACTAATATTCCTCTAGCTGACTTTAACGTTGTCATACGCTAGCCACGCTGTTAGCTAGCTAGCTAACTAGCATTCAAGCAGCACTGACAGATGACCAAAAAACACAGCAAATATCTGGGTGGTCAGCGTTCCTCCATTTGCCCAACGAGCTAATTTGTCTACACTACTGTGAAGACTATCCACTACAATGCAGTTTGTTTCTCCTGTCCAGCGACCCGCAGCTTTCGCATCTCCCTTGTCCAACAGAGGACACCTACTTCCTGTTGTCCTTTCCTGACGCAACGACATTGGCTGCAATAGTCACAGCGAGGAGCTCATTGGTTAATATTCGAATAGTGGTCACGAGCGGTGTGCTATTGGCTAATAAACTCACTGTACATTTATGTAATATGTAACCTAGGCAACGAATCACATGAGGGTAATTGTATAAATGAATTGTATTAGTATTATATATATAAATGTGACCATGATCTGTGTGACACCACTACTTTTAATGAATGTTAGATGAGAATATTTGTTTAAAACAATATGAAATTTCAGTTCTACCAAAGGTTGTTCTAGGTGGGAAAAATATTTAATGAATAAGATTAGTTACTGCACAACCTGTCTGAAGGGTGTCAGCCAAACCTGTGGTTCTGCTAAAGCTAGCTAAACTTAAAAGATAACTTTTAAAGTTAAAAAAATGTCACAGCGCTTGCTGTGAAAACGGCACACGTACATAATGTGGGCAATAAGCTGATTACAAAGATGAGGATTGTATCAGGGCTGCAGGATCGTGGTTACAGATTATGTCAATCAAGCCTGAGACAGTCAGAAAGACGAGAAGATTTGGAACAAATGTCAGAATTTTATTTTACTGCACTTCAGGTGTCTGCATTTAAATCACATCTATCACAAACAAAAATGCCCCAATGGTACAAATAAATACATTTTCAGTGAACAGAGAAATGTGGAATGTTATATATACTTATACCTCAGTGTTCATTTGTAGAATCCATATTTGTACACAGTATATTACTCTTTCCTCAAAGTAACTTACAAACAAACAAACAAACAAAAAAAAAGAGATCTTTTCAAATAAAGTGCATTTATACTACTTTCTCTGTAGGTCACAAAACTCCTCAAACAGGTAACACTAGCATAGACACCATTGATTGGGAAAAGGCCTGAAAGTGGGCTGAATAGTTGTATAAGATTACATTAAAGTTTTTTTTTTTTTAAGTCAGGTGATCAGAACAGACCAGGTGACATCCTCGGTTACATTACGATATAAAAGAACTTCCTATCAGTAGATTATAGGACAGTGTATTCAAAAACATTTTCCCTTTTCCAGAAGATATAATTAACAGTCACGTGAAGAACACAACAACAGAAAAGTTCATAATAATTCATATTTCAAGTGTTCATTTGATAAGTACTGCAAATATTTTGTCATTAAAAACATAAATGCATATTCAGTAACCCTATAGCTAGTAACATCCACTCTGCAGTAATCAGCAGTGTTGGCTTCATCACAGAAACTCTCACTCCCACAAGTTTTTTTTTAATAAACGCTTTATGGAAACACGTTGAACAGTGGAGCTTGTGAGCCACTGGTGGTCAGCAGAGGACCACACTTGATGAAAAGTCACTGGTTAGTGCATTTAGTGCCTTTTACTGGGGGATGTAAAGCCATTGGTACACCACGAACCATCATTAGGTTCAAAGATGGATTGCTAGCAGAATCATTCTCATACATTTTGACTGATTAATATTAATTTATAGTGCACTAAAAGTGCCCTCAGCCATGTGTTTTATAGTAATACTTGTTAATGTGAAAATATTACATACTGCCAATCACTCTAACGCTACACGCATTAGTTAGAAACTTCCAGCTGTCAACTCATCTAAAACATCTGCTTCCAGCACAACTACACTAAAACCTGCAGCACAAAACAGCTGAGAGCAAAAGCTGGAGAACAAACTTTAGCAACTTTATTTGAAACTTGTGTGCAGACAGAACTAAAGTAAAAAGACATATCAGTCTTTGAACTTCTGCCTCGCTGTTGCGTTTCAACATGCTGTTGTTGGCTGAATCAGTTTACATTTGCAGATTGTAGAAGAGTCAGACAGTCAGTCTGCAGTAATTCAACATTAACAATCCATCAAATCAAATTCAGATTACATCAACCTCTACTTTCTACTACTTTCCATATAAAAACTGGTAGTAATTTAGTGACAGACAGCTGTAAATGAGTTGCATAAGATTCTATAGAGTGGATAGCTACTGAGATATGAACAATCAGAAGATGATTAGGATCAGTGGGAGAGGAGCACAAGCTGTTTCTGCCCTGTGAACATTTGACCCTTCTCTGCACTCCTACCGAGGTTACTCATTCAAAACATGTTTATCAGTATGTTAAACTGCGAAATGCGAGCATTACACGAATCAGTCTTGACTAGTTCATGTGCAGTATTCTTATTATACCTAATGTAGATAATTACATTAACAGGTTCATTGTGTCATGCCCATATCCACAAACCCTTCCTTAGCGATTGAGCCCTTTAATAAATAAATTACAGTATGCTACATCCATGACTGTCTGCTTTTCCTGTTGTGGCTCAAAACAACACACGTGTACATTGTATAATGTGCTTACAATTATTTTTATATACCATGTCCACATATGTAATCACAACTGTGAGATTTATTACGAGAAAGCATTCAGCTGAACTTACTGCCGGATTCTTACTGTTCAGTTTGTCATGACCCTTGCTGAGTGTAATTATCTCTGGAAAAGATACAAGCATGCTTGCACACAGACTCACACACTCCTAAATACACACTCATGTCCCCATTTGTGGACCACAGGGATGTGGATTTAACTGCATGAAAATGAGCTGCTGACACTGTTACCTCTGCCAACGTGTGCGTGTATGTGTGTGTATTTGTTTGTGTATGTGTGGGCTGCGGCAGCCCTCCTGTGAGGGGGAGATAAGCACTGGGACCGTGCCCTGTCCCCCCACCTCCTTCTGCAGCAGGACACAGCCGTCAACCACAAGAAATAGACACAAGGTGGCTTCACATGGAGACACACACACTTACACACATGCACAGACTGAGCCCCCCTGCGACAGACAGAGCTGGCCTGTACCGATTGTGGCGCCCACTGACCGACTGCCTGCTGTGCCTTTTTCTGACTGTGCACACCAATAAAGAAAGTAATCTGCTGGATGAAGAAGCAATGAGCTAAATCATCTTGTTGCTTATCCACTGTAGCCAAACTGATGACAATGTAACAATCGGACTGTGCCTCAGTTTATTCCACGGCTTCACTGTCTTGTTTGATACTCGGGAAATGAAGAAAGGGCTGATGATTGAAAGACAAAATATGGTGATTGGATTTGGTATTCACAGTAGTCAGCATGTTTTGATCAGTAAAGCACTTTTAGACCTCTTGTACCTTTTACATGTACAGTACATACCATATGACATGCATTCACATAGACCCACACATATACATCTGATAAAGTGTTCCACATTACATTAAGAGTCTTCCTATTACATGACTTATAATCATAGAAAATCAACATTAACGCACCTTTACAGTAGATTTTTTAGTCCTGGTTTGCGCTAGAATCAGTCAGTGATTGGAATCAATAAATAACATTTTATATACTCTGAAACTGGAATGTACATTGGTTTTAAGTGCTTTACTTATGTTGCATTGTTCATTTAAAAAAAGGCATCTTTTTTTTCTTTTCATTTTTAACTAAAGTACTATTTAGGGACCCGATGGATCACATTTTTGGTGGGCTGATGCCTTTTGCAGCCTTGTCTAGAGGTGAACCAGCAGGACTTTGGGTCACCACTGCAGCTCCAGTAATAACTCGACCTCCAGCAGGAGCATCAGACTTTCCCACTGTGCTTCCCTGCTTCTCCTCCACTGTTTTAGTCTGCTGGTCTTTGCTCCTGGCCCCCTCCTGGGAGCCAAGCTTAATTGGCCCAAGGACGTTTTTGGCCACAGTGGTCAGCTGGCTGACAAAACTCGTCTTGTCGCCAGGGGAGACAGGCCGTGACTTACAGAGGGAAGGTCCACAGAGAGAGGGGGTGACAGATGTAGGGGAGGGAGAAGGAGAAGGCGAATGCTCCTCCACCACCTCCAGGCGACATTTGTCCTCCCAGTCAAGGGTTCCTCGATAGCAGTTGACGGCCCCAAGCCCCTGCCTCACCTTGCCCAGCGTGAGTGGCTGCCCGTGTGATGGGACAACAGGAGCAAGGATCCGAGCTGGAAGTTTGGGGCTTTTGGAATCGAGTTCTGGAGTTCTCAAGTCACTGCTCTCTGCTCCAACCTTCCTCAGGCTGTCATTGATACCTGATGGTTTAAAGGTTTTGTTCATGCTCAGAGGAGCTGCTGTCATTGTTCCGTTAATGCTGATTGATTTATCTGGAGTAGAGGCAGAGCTTTTACTGCAGGCAGCACCAGATAAGCCAGGCCTACTCTTGTCATCTCCTTCCTGCTTTGGTTCTGTTCTGACTCCTTGCTGCTCCTGCGTAGCTTTACCGTGAGACAACACACTCTTGGGAGCCTTGGGATCTGGTTGTTTTAGAGTCAAGTCTGCCTGACCATGGGAGATCTTTTCATGTGCCTGCTGACCAACTAGACTTCCTGATGTTTTTGTAGGGGTGCTAGTATTTGTAGCTTTCATAGTTTCTACACTTAGTCTGGAGCTCTGTGCGTTCAAGGGGAGCCCACCTCGACTTGCTCCGGTCTCTATCTCTCTCTCTTTATCCCTCTCCCTTCCTCTCTCCCTCTCTTCCCTCTCCCTCCCAGCGAGCAGTGTTTCTCTGCTAAGAGGTGACTCCTGCCTCCCTAGTCTCCTCACAGGCTTCAGCATTCCAGTCTCTGGTGTTGTAGAGGATGAGGGCAAGGGTGGAGGATTAGGAGGCAAATTTTCCCCTTCTGTTTCCAGCAGGCTCTGGAGCCCAAGCTCACAGAGGAAGGCATCCTTACGGTACTCAGAGTGCTGCACCTCCAGGCTGTGCTTCCTCAGTGGACCTCCCAGCCCACCTGTAGAACTGGACTGTGTCAGAGGCGAGCCCAGTTTCTCTGCTGACTGCACCCTTTTGAGAAGAGGTGATCGAGGGGGCTCCGCACTCTTGGGCCTGGGCCGGACCACAGGTGGTGAGGAGTGGAGCTTGACGGGGAAGGACTGGGTGGTGTTCGAGCTACCAATGGTGTGGCCCGGTAAAGGTGGAGGTGAAGACTGGGTAGGGGAGGGTGTGTGGGCCAACGGGGATAAGGGGATGTTACCTGCAGACTTACAACGGGCAGAACGATATTGGCGGTGCAGTTTAGGTGAGAGGCCATGCAGGGAGCTGGGCCTCATGTGCTGGGAGGGAGCTGGGGAGTTTGGAGTGCTAGAGGCTGGAGAGCTGCTCTGGGAAGAGGCACCTACAGGAGTGCAGAAAAGATCAATTAAGATGCATACAACTCCAGAGGAAAAGGTAAATGTTGATTTTAAAAATAAAATAAATAATAAAATAAAAAAATAAAAAA
>OMLM01011962.1:54003-67665 GCA_900302695.1 Helostoma temminkii
AATTGCTTTCTGTGCAGGTCTTAATGTGGAAATCGTGCATATTGTGAACTGATATTAGAATATTACTATTTGAACAGTTGTAGTAGAATGTGTATTTTCAGGTTTACTTAGTTTAGTGTCCTACCCAGGTATGACGGCTCAGGGGTGGAGCGGTAGCCCTGTGTTGGAGACCGGGCAGACAGGCTGTGAGTTGGAGAGCCAGGAAGACTCTCACTGGAGGACAGAGAGCGATTTAAAGAGGACAGACTGCGGCTGGTGTGCAGCAGATTGGACTGTTTCGTGATCTTACGAAACAAGGAGCTACGTTTCTTACTGCAGAACAGACAGAAAATGAAAAGAGAGACTGACTTAACATGGAATTGACTGTACAATCATGTATTAATTCAATTGATTTTAAAAACAATACCACTGGTTTTGCATGTTGTAGGACATTAGCTATGGTACAAATCATATATACTTTACATTGCTGCTGATCATTTTCCAAAGAACTACTATGTGATTGAAATGTTTCTCTGACTAACATTAATAAATATCATCCACAGTGAAGCTGTTGCTTTGATTTGATGTTTTGAAACTCTTCTTAATGTTGCATTAAAGGTACAATAACAATGACCTTTGATATTAATCAGTGATCCAGATAGAAAATTCAATCCAGCACACCAACAACAGATCGAATATTATGAAAAAAGATTTTTGTGCAAGATATTGTACTTGGTATTTCTTGCATTAAAAACAATCACCAAATTCCAATTCTGAATTACAAGACTGAGAAAAGGTGATAATAACTGACAGAAACATATGTTTTTAAATTAACGCTGTCAGTTCATCATCATTAGTAGCAACCATTGATTATTTTGAATGAATAAAAGTCACAAAGGCTATGACATGCTGGAAAATGGTCAGCAATATTACTGTATTAGTACACTGTATATTGTATTTGCTATTTTGTATATTACTATGTATGCATTATTACGAGGAATAATGCAGCTAAGACATGCAAAGCCATCAGTCCTTGAATTGGAATTCTGTCTATGTCCATCACCATTATAGAGTTACTGAAACATGAGATCAGCTAAGACACAGCAGTGGTGCAGGTGTGTAAACTCCTACCTGTCCTGGCCGTCCTTGCCCATAGTCCTCTTGTTTCGTCGAGCCATCTTACACTTGTAGCTGGCCTTGCGGGCAGGACCAACTTTGATGGAGGTGTTCTCAAAAGGTGTAGTTGTCACTGTCACCTTGTTACCACTCTGCACAGGTCAAGTACATTAAATTAATTTTACACTGATGAGAAAAACTATTTTGGCTGTTTATTGTAACTACCCAAAAACAGAGCAGTTAACACACTGCCTTTAATAACAGAATGATTACCTTTGTATACTTTCGTAAATATGATACAAAGAAATTACAGTAAAAGCTGCAAACATTATTCACAAGAGACATTTCTTAAAATCACTAGTTGAAATCTAAACAATCTTGCTTTGGCAGAAATAATGAACGTGCAGATAAATACAGATTTTAACAACTGAGAATAAAGGACCTACTGATTCCTACCTTGAGGATGAGCTCTACCACCTCAGTGTGGACCAGGCCGTGGACAGGCTCCCCATTGACATGAGTAATGAGGTCACCAGCACACAGACCAGCTTCTTGGGCGGGGCCACCATCCTCCACATGCTGTCAATACACAAAAAACATTTACGATCATGACATAAAGTCAATTACATGTAAACACTGAACAGTATTTCAATTGTAGACAGTATTTTTAAAGATAATTCCCAGTCACTCCCAAAGTACAGATCCTATTTTAATGTTTTTAATTTCTGTAATGTCAAATCCGAGTGTACAGCTGGAAAACTACCAGTAAATGCTTACTAACAGACAAACTGTAACAGAAAGAGAAATAACATTTGATGATCAATCATTAAGCTTGATCTGAGACTTGAGAGAGTATGAAGACAATGCAATCTAAAGATCACTGACTTCAGCTTCAGCACACAATGTCCCTCCAAACACCACAGCTACATCAAGTGTCTTACCCAAACAATGTGATGCACACTATAAATATCACTGTCTCCAATGTAGACCCTGATGGCTCTAAGGGTGAAGCCGTACTTCTTTCCAGAGCGATGGATGGTGATGGGAGAGCGCAGCACACTGACTGCCGGGAAGAAGTCTCTGCTGGGTGAAGAGTCCCGGGACGAGGGGGTGGAGGAGAAAGAGTGTGGTGACATGGGACTGGCCAGTGGAGAGAAGCCGCCATGTTGCTCCACTGGTAGGAGGCAGAGACCAAAGAGAATATGAGATACTGTATTAGTGCACCACAAATCAATATCTCATAAAGGATTTATTCTGCTGTTTCCTTGTCCCTCTCACCTGATGGTATAATAACAGACAGGGCTGTGGCAGAAGCGGATTTGATGACTTTGTTGCCAGGTCTGGAGTTGCGTTTCTCTCCATCACCTGACAAATGCTGGTGGCGTGCCCTACGGATGACCAGATCATTGGTGGCTCGGGGTCCAAGGGGGTCGTACAGAGGAGTCATCACATCACGACTGGCTGCTGCCAGACCCGGAGACAACGTGGTGATGGTGGTGGTGACATTTGGAGTCTCTCCGGGTCTAGGGGACTTGTCTGTGAGGACGCAGAGTCATGTGGAAATTGTTGTTATTTAAGTTTGAAACAGCAGCTAGAGATGAAAAGAGCGATGTTTAGGATTCGCAGTAGCCAGCTGATAAGGTATCACTGGTTGTTTTTCACCTCCTACACACTTAGCCCCATCCTTACTCTCTCTGACTGCTTTATTCTTTATCACTTACTCGTTCTCTCATTCTCTCTTTCCCCTCCTCCACCCTCCCCACCTGAGAGACATTCAGCTGCAACACACCTGCTCCATTGACCTCCTTCAGACTGGTCCTCTGCTCCAGGAGGCTCAGTGAAGGAACACTGGTTCCATCCAATGAGGTTCCACGGACCCTGATGGGCACCTGGCGGGAGAGAGACTCTGGCTCACCCTCTAGGGGTGAGGCGAAACGATGTGTATCCATCAGTGCTGAGAAGCGTCGCCGAGCACCAAGGGGAGGGCTTGCATCTCCCTCCATGTACAGGGACTCTGAACAAGACAGCCGCTTCCTGCAAAAGAGGGACATGTTCACATATCATACAACACCGTGTCGTCCCTGTAAGAACCCAAAAAGACTAAGGGGATCACAACGTCATCCTGGGGAGGGGGCATGTGGGTCTGCATCAAATTGTATAAAATCCATCCAGTAGTTGTGGCGATCTTCAGGAAGCAAATGGTGGACCGACCAACTGTATTTGCCATCTGAAATATAACTGAAATGAGGAGATAAGAGTGACGGTGTTCTAAAATAATTTCTTTAATTAAATCTGTAATGAGCTGTAGCTGAAAATGAGTCATAGCTGGAAATATGATACAGATAACTCCTACTTGATATGGAAGAAGGGAAAAATCCATTATGTAAAGTAATACATGATGAGTCACCTTTGCCATATCAAATCTTTCAAGATTATGAATGCAGAATGTATGAATGAATGATTTCATCTAATGTATGAATGTAGAATGATCAGATTCCTGACATTTGCTTCCCCAAGAAGGACGAGAAATTTAGTTAAGATAAGTAATGGCAATGTGTTTCTGCTGTACGGTGTTCATAAGAAATGTATTAGTTAATGATATGTGGTCTAGATCCTGCAGGTTCAGTCTTTTTAAGCTGCTGCATGACAAGAGGAACAAAACAGCAGAATTATATTTAATGACTCGAGGGATGAGAGCACATTTTTCATTTGGTAGACCTAACAGTAAAAAAGAGGTCTCTTTAATTTTCAACCAGTAGGAATAATCATTATCAGAGAAGAAAAGGTGTTGACTGTGCCAGGTGAAGAGCAAAAAACCTTTGTCTGTCACTGAGTGAATGACAGCATTAAGGTTACAAATAGCATAAAACTACCTAAAACCCCCTGCCTTAGTATTTATCTTTTTCTCTGACTTAATTGGAAGAATTATTGCACTGCATTAGAGAAAAATCAAAGCAGGTACGTTGGCATTATTCACAACAGATCATGAAAACACTGACACATCAGAGACATATTGGGTTTCTGTGAATCATGTGAATCAGTGAAACATTTCCACTCTCCTAGTTTTCAAACTTTGGAGAGGTTGGATCTGTTGCCTGCTGTTGACTCAAAGTGAGTGTGAACTCTCGCACGCTAGTTCTTTTTTTACAACAAGTGTCAAAACTGGCGTCAGTGAGACAGAAAGTGCAGTGAGATGCGTGAGAGCTCGGCTGTTGAAAGTAAAAAAAAAAAAACTTCAGGGAACCACCGTCTAAACAAGTATTAAGGAAACCCAACCTCACTTTGTTGTATGTAATCCAAAAACTCTGTCACTCACATCTCAGGCGATCCAGTCCTCCAGCTCTTGTCCCTCATGCTGAAACTGCCCAAGCTCTCTCTCTTGGTCACCTTGTCCTCCCGTGGGCCCTTGTGCTCCCGACGGCACACAGAGCTCGTAGCTTTCTGCTCCAGCTGAGAGAGATGCTCCATGCTGCTGTACACCTGCAGGGAGACACACTCAGGTCAATAATTATTTGGTCTGTTGGCATATTAGTAGCTCTGAGAAAACATGGATGGTGATAATGAGTTAGAGTTGTACATAACAGTGCAATTATCTTATCATGCAGGTCAGGTAAAAGTCTGATGAACAGCGCTGTATATTTTGAACTCTACATCTTCATCCTTGTGATTTACTACTGCTAACAACTCAGATCAGGCCTGTTGGTGGTTGAAACCACACACACAGTACAGGTGGGACTTTTTTCTTTGGGGGCACAGCACAGTTTAACTACTATTGTGCCTTGGAAAGTTGCTAAAGATTTACTTTTAATGAGAATGTAATATGAGAAGGACACAGAATAATTTCAACAATAACGAATCGTGGTGTTGTCTTTGAATATATGGTAGAATTAACAGGCTTTTTGGCAGTGTACATAAAAAGCTCCAAATAGTTTAGATCTCAAACCCTATTTGACCTTATTTGTGTATAATCTTCACATATTCTCTGCCTTAAACTACTGTTCAAAGATACCCACCAGTTCCAGCAGTACATTCAGTTTGCTTCTGTGTGATAAACTGACTGCCAGCCTGATCCAGATGACTTAAAGCATAATATCTACACAACATAACATATATTGTAAAAGGAAACACACACTAAAATGTAAACTACTACAGTGAAAAACATATCGCACATGTTCTCCAAATGTGTGCATGTGAGCCACTGACACATCCACAAAGATGTGCACACAGTTACACTGTAAGGCTCTCATTATGTGCAGAGCAACACAGGAAACTAAGCTGTGTGGGGGAGGACAAGACAAGCTACGTTAAGGGAACCAGCGCACCATGGAAACGAGTATCAGATGAAGACCCAGTTGTCTTCTCCAGAGGAAAACTAAAACGATGTAACAATCAGACCTTACTTTATTTAATTTACAAAACATAATCTATTAGTTTTATGTTTTAATTTAATCAAAAACCAAAGTGCCATAGAACATCTAGGAAAATCTCTTTTAGGCTCCGGCTGATGGTGCATGTGATGTTTGTTAATTTTTTCATTTCATGTTCTGAAGTGAGATTAATTATTGAAAAGCCTTTGACATTTTATAATCTTGCTTGCTTTGATTCTATACTTCAGTTCTGCAAACAAGCTAATCGTCATCTGCTGTGGATGAAAAACAACAATGAGCCACAAACAAATATTCAATAAGGTAAGACAGAGGTACTAAGCTTATGTGAAATGATATAAATGAGATAATTCATTAAAACATGATGGTCAGATGAGAGAAAGAATAAATCTTGGTCTACTTTTTAATTTTTTAAGATTTTTCATTTATGGTTTAATTTTATGTCTATTAAATGTCCTTTCACTTGAACCCATCGATATTAGTGCAGTAGTTTATGAACAAAATACTTTCATACAGTATGCATTTATACAGACACCTAAGAATTACTGTAACTACATTATCAGATAATCTGCTTAATATTTTCTTGAATATTGCAAAGTGCAACCATGCAAAAAATGAATAATCATCAGGCTCATTTTACTTGATTTGGTTAAAAGAACCTGTGACAAGATTCCTAAGGTGACATAGGTAAATGTCTTGTTTTTGGTCAAACAAGCAGTCCAAAACCCAACGTTACTATCTTTATTCAAGATTGAAAGAACTTTGTTAAACACAGGGAGAAACTGCTTTGCCTTGTTAGATTTGTTTTCTGCCAAAAAAGTAAGGAAAGCAGAAACAACCACACCAACAGAAATACATCCACCAACATAGATGGAGAGATCGAAAATAAAATAAAATACCATAAATAAAACATAGACAGAAAGAAAACTAATGGTTATGATGACAGTCAAAAGTCGGTGAAGATGTGATGATGATAAAATACAGTGAATAAAGTGCAGTTAAAAAGCTTCACTTTTAAAAAGCTACACAATAATCAAAAGCTAGTGAAATGAGAAACTACTGAAATTATTAATTCATTGACTGATCACTTCAATGACTGAGGCTTTACGTTGACAAATTTAAATGAATCAAATACGTGCTTGTGTTTAGCGTAAAGCTCATAGTGTGTGTGCATTCAGCCGAAGTCTTTGTTCACCTGCTTTCCTTGAGCACAGCTGCTGAACAGCCCTCAACTGTAATTTACAAAACATCTCGAATTTAATTGAAACATGCTCCTTATTGAGGCCTTTAATTTGCTGAAGAGCTCCTTCTCACCAGACATCTAAGGCTGGACCAGGTGAAAGACAGGGAGAAGGTTGACAGAAATAGAGTGAGGGAGAGACAGGGAAAGAGTGAATGAAGAGGTGACTGGAAAAAAGGCAGCATGACGTGAGAAAATCCCACTTGTGATGCAAAGTGTGACAGCAAGAACTTGTTGGAACACAGAGACAAAGTAGCAGACAAAAGGAGATTTGGCAAAAAAATAGATGAAAGATCGCCTGGGTCAGTCATGAAAAATGCAGAATTCACAAAGACAAAAATGGTTGAAGTATTTTGGCCTCTGTGTGGCTAAAAATAGAAACTAAAGACAAGACAAGACAAGAGAGAACACTGTACCAGTTAAAAAAGCTCACTTAGATCTTTTTTAACTGCAGGTTTGAGACGTCAGTCCAGCCTCCAGGTGCATCTCTCTGTTCAGTAAGACCTCATTATATCTAAAACTCTAGCATTCAAAATATAACAGACTGATACAAAAGGAAAAAGGGGGAAGCACGATACAAGCAGTGAGTATGAAGCAGGTGAAAACGCCAAGGATACTAGAAAGACAAATGAGACCTTGCTGAAGCGAGGAGAGCAGGAGGAAAACTGCCTGATCTCCACAGGCTCATCGTCATTGGTGTCGTCCTCGTCATACGTATTGATGTGGTGATAACGATCTGAACGGGCTGGCAGGGCAGAGTGAGAGAGAGGGAGGGGAAGAAACATTTGAACATTCAGGTGAACATAAAATGTGTGTTTCTAACTGGTATACTGTCAGGAAAGTTATTGTACAACCCATAAACCTAAGATTGCTGTACATAAATCTCCACACGTACTATCGAAGTAGCTGGTGTCCTCCTCTGACTCCAGGTGAGGGATGAACTCTGCTTTCTGTCTCAGCAAACTGTTCCAGTCCAACTCAGTGAAGAACGAGTGCTGCTTCACCTCAAAAGCCCCACCTGGTGGCAGGGGCAAACACAACACAACATGTCTGCTTTATGCAACACAAAAGGAGAAAGAAAAGCTAATCTGTATTTGTGGAATGCAGAAGTGATTTCATAATATGATTTCATCAGTCCTTTAAAATTAAGACAGGGTTTCAGTACTTGTGCTGAACCAAGATAACTAGCTGCTAGCTAGTGTTATTAAAATCTTGGCAAAAAAGCTAATAAAATGTTTCCCAAAATATCAAACAATTTTTGGTCATGTTGCAAAAGGCAAACTGTTGGTCTGATGTCTAGGAAATGCAAATGTAGTGACGTACCTGTGCCGAGCCTCACGAGAGGGTTGGTCTGCAGCAGAGCAGATATGAGGGACTGGGCATCAGCCGGCAAGGCATCATCACCATCCGGCCAAACAATATCATCTATCAGAGACAAATAAGGATAAGTACTGTTTATAGTATTAATATTTGAAGTTTTAGGCATTAAGGAAGAAATTCAATGGTTAATACACACATAAGAAAAGTAAAAGTATAAAGTGAGATAAGTAGGAGCAGAATTCAAAATCTTACAAAACCAAACTACACCACAAACGTATCAGACAGTATAGACAAAATGGAGAAGCTTTACCAATCAATTCAGTTTATATAAACACATTTGAGAATTTGAGAGTGCTCACCTGTGATGACCTGTCCAAACAGCTCCTCAGGAGTGTCCCCGAAGAAAGGCACACAGCCCACCAGGAACTCATACAGGATGATGCCCATGGCCCACCAATCTACCGGCTTCCCATATCCCTGACGGAGAATCACCTCTGGAGCGATATACTCTGGAGTACCACATACCTGATTGATGGGGAGAGGGAGGAAGCAAGGCAGACAGGGTACGAAAGAAAAGGAACATGGAGGTAAAATAACATGGGTTGAATGTTCTTGTCAAACCTAAGTTCTTGCCATCTGCAGGAACATGAAAGCACTTCTGTTAGTTTCTGTCCATCTTTCACAGCACTGACATAATAATTGACTAATGACAAAACGCTCTCCTGATCAGAAAGTCCACTAGAAGCATGAAAAGCAAAGCTCTGGTCTCTTTCATTTGCAGATGTGAGTTGATTATGAGCAGACACACAGATGCCTGCTCCTACGCAGCCGAGCTGCAGGACACACAAGCCAATCTGTCTGATTATGACTGGTTTAATTCAGAGCATAAACAACAGCTATAATTGCAAAATGGCATTGTGGTGGAGATGGAGAGCTTTAATGATTCACTAATTCAGACTACACAGTTTAGAAATGGCATGTCTTCATTTGGAAATTATTGATTTTGCAGATGACTTGGCAGCTTCGTACATGAGACTGGAGAAGATTAAAAGACGTTCGCACTGTGAGTTAGAATTTCACTAATTCTTCATTGTGCTCATTCATACTGACGTTAATTTAAATGTATTTGTCAGCAGCCTTTCTACTTTTATAATGTGGTGATAAAATTAATGCACTAACACTTGGTGATACAATTCTTTAATTAACACACTATTTTCACATACAGGCTGCTACTAGTTACCAGGTACTGTACCTGCTTGTCCAGGAACTCTCTGGCATCTTTCTCAATGTGACCCTCATACAAGTTGGTGGTGAGGCTCATTAGACCCATTTTTGACAGGCCAAAGTCTGTCAGCTTGATGTGTCCCATAGAGGTGATCAGGAGACTACATGGACAGAAAAAAACAGGCATTCTGTGTTTGACAAATTAAAAATGTTAAAATGTGTGTCTGTGTCCATTGGTTTTCATTTTTAGGAAATATTACTATTACTATTAAATAGAAAAAGGGCAATTTTGCTATTTCATGGTTCATGGTTACACAGAAACTATCATGGGATAATTACTATAGCTCTTGGTGTTTGGTTTCCACATTGTTATCCCTGTGCTTTTGGCCTGTTATTAGTTGTCATTGTCAAAAATGTTGCTCTAGTATTATATAGATTTATTTACTATTGTTATTACCCTGTTGTAACGTAAGATAAAGTTTTACCCCTTTCTGTACAACTGTCGTCTGATGTGCATCCTTAACACAATACTGAAATGTTTTTGGCTACTTTGGACAGCATGTGATCATGGAAGTAAACAGTATATTTACACAGACACAAATTAGCATTATTAATCTGGTGTTTCTGACCACACTTTTTTAGAGCTGTGTGTGTCACCACCAGCACCTACATTTGTCTATTTAAGGAAATGTTTGCTAGATAAAGCTACTTGCTAAAGCTGTAAACAACTTAAGTGCAATAGTAGCAAACAGGTAAACCATTACAAAGAGATAAAAAAAATGATAAAACATCTTGTGGAGCTGATGGTCTTTAAAATGAACACATTTTCTCTGTTGCTAATACAGAAATATTAATTAATGCAGCTTCAGACACTCACTTGTCAGGTTTAAGGTCTCTATGGACAATGCCATAGTTGTGCAGGTACTCTAGCGCCAAAACAGTCTCAGCAAAGTACATCCTTGCAAGCTCCACAGGCAGCGCCCCGATGTTCTTCAACAAAGTGGCACAGTCGCCACCTGCAAACACAGAAACACCACAGGTCAAAATGAGAGTGCATTTAGACAATTCACAACTTTGACAAGCAATATGGTTCTCAGTGCTACTGAACCAAAGAAAGTCTGCAGCATTATCTATAATGTAAACACCAATGTTATGCATTTTTATGATTTACCTGTTTTTCTGAATGGGTATTTTTTATGTTTCTATTTTTACCTAATCCATATTTGGCAGAGTTACCAAACATGAGTCACTCACTCATGGCTACTCTTCATGCCTCGGTGCATCTGTGCACCAACAACAAACATAAGAACTGCTACGGCCAGAGGCACAGCACCATCCTGAGCTGTCCTCCAGTTAATCTTGGCTGTCTCTAAGAGACTCATCTGCACTTCTGGAAAAATAAGTGAGCGGCTACACTGCAATATATTACTTTTCATTTTCCTGAATCTGTATGATTTGAAAGATATCACAATAACAGAGCATCATTATGGGTGAATGTGTTCAGCTGTCACATTTATCCAGAATTAAATAAATGAACTGCAAATGTTGAGTGATTTTAAACACCACCATGTCCATCACTGGAAGCAAAAAGTAGTTTCAGTTTCAGTTTCAGTAGGTTAGGGCCACAGCACCCAAGGAAACAAACTGTGTCCTGATCTTTTGAAGATAATTTTATAGATGTCTGATAAATGCAACATCAGGAAATAACCAGAGAAAAAAGGCAGTAGATTGTTATTTTAGAAACCATATAGAAACCTTATCTAAAATTTCCTGATATTTCCAAAGCCAAAGGAGCAGGGACCGATCAAATTACTACACCATTCAGAATATCTTTTCAATCTCTGACCATTCTCAGTGTAAGTAAAGTCTAAAGACAGTGTGCCAGCGAGACCAAACCTCAGCCTCTCACCCTCAACATATTCCATGACCATACACAGGTGTCGCCGTGTTTCAAAGGAGCAGAACATAGAGACAACAAAGGGGTTCTCTGCAAAAGTGAGGATGTCTCGTTCCACAAACGCCTGCTGGATTTGGTTCCTCAGGATCAGATTCTGCTTGTTGATCTTCTTCATGGCAAAACGCTGACGTGTCTCCCTGTGCCGCACCAGGTACACAGCACTGGAAAGATGGTGAGATGTAAGTGTTAGTGTGGCATGTATGGCTGAGTGAACATACAGATTCAACAGCCATTGACACAAAACGTCAACCCTCAAGCCAGCCCTGAGCTTTTTTAATCCTGAACCTATATTTTTTAAGCCAACCTCAGATAAATCTCTTTTCTTCATCTATATACTGTATATATGCAGAGAGGGAGGGCAGGCTTAACAGTGGCAATGCTCTCTTTTCTGATCCACAAAAGGCAGCTTTAGATAAACTGAAAAGCCTTTTAAAAAGCAGCAGTGCTGATGCAGACCAAGTTTGAGACCATATGTTACTCTTGTTCTGCTATATGATTGTTGTACAGTAGAATATGTATATATCACACCACACCACTCCCTCAGTACAAGTCAGGTATGTTTGGATAATGTGTCCCTGTCTAAATCCATCTGGTCCTCCAATATTGGAACATGTTTTAATTATTCTCTGTGCCTGGATGACAGGCTGGAACACAGCTTTTAGTATCTTGATTAAATTTTGCCATGCCAAATATACAGTACAATCCATCCCACATGGCATTACAAGGCAATATTAGATAATCAAACATAAAATAGAAGAAGAAGAGATCTTACATTAGTCTTAAAATTAAATATTCAGCTACCTAATTCCAGTTAAAAAGTGACTGTATGCTAATTTTCCAATTCACTGCACACCAAAGACCAAATTTCAGTTGAAGTGTCCTGGTAACAATTAACAAATTAATTCTGTTTTAAACACTTTAAAAAAACTGTCTATGATGGACCCATGAGGTTCAATCATTTTCTTACCCATAAGCTCCGTTGCTGATCAGCTTGATGGTCTGAAAGTCTTCCTCACTTGGTGGCTTCATGGCTCTCCCTTTTCCCTGGTGACACATTTTAAAATCAATGAATTAAAAAAGCTTAAATACTGTTGTTTCTTTCATGAATGTGAATGGTGTGTGTGTTTACATATACACATTATATATAAACATATGCAGTTATATGTCTGAATGTTTGTTTGCTCTTCACCTCTGCTGAGTCATCTGTCTCCGGAGTATGTGGACCTTCACTATCATAGCTGTCAAGGCTCACAATTTCTGTTGAGATACATGTTAGTGAGCAACAAAATGCAACTTTGAAATAAACAGAGAGATTTTTCTTACATACACTCGGCCTCCCATGCTGCTGTGAGCAGACAAAAAAGTTTCAAAATGCATCAGATCACAGGAAGAAAAACAACAGAATTAAAATAGCTTCTTATTCATTATTCATTTTTCTTGCTTCATCAAGAAAAAAACATTTTGTGCCTCCTTGAGAAGTACTGGTGGTAATTTTCAGTGTTCTTGCACTCTTGTACGTACATGACAGATGCTACAATGCACCGATAACACTACTGTTATGTTGAAGCAGGGAAATTATTGAATGACAATTAACTGTGCTGAGCTATTTACAAAGCCAGAGAGAAGTTAATGTAAAATAAAGGTGACTGAGCTGAGGATTGTATGTTCTGTCAGTTTCTGTTTGTTGCTGAAAACAACTGATCTTGTCAACAGTTTCTATGGGGAACCAAGAACAGAAAATAGAATGTGAAAGTGTGGATGAGCAAGCAGCTACGTGGGTGTGCATTTGTGTCTCTGCACAGGTTCTAGTGCAAGTTCAAGATATCAAGTGGCACATTCTTAACAGAGATTAACTGAGAAAGACCTAACGACTCCACATTTCTCATGAATTCATAAATAAAGCCGATGCAGGGTATTGTGAAGAGTCCTTCTGGGCCATTCAACTCATCAGCTGATCAACAGCTCTTGATGGATTAGATTCAGGGAGGCTGAACAGATGTGAATGAGAACTGTGAATTTGGGGTCTGAGTTTTATCCTTGATGATTAATGAAAGAAGCCAATGCTACTGCACCATCAGTCAGCAAATGATCCAGCCAGTGCAGGCTGTACATCTCCATAAATACAGGGAGTAGTTCGAAAGCTTAAAGCAGCTGTTTTTAAAGTCTGACATTGTATTTTTTGTTGTGTGGTTTTTAACACAGGACAAAAACACAGAAGGGTCTCTCATAGTGCTTCTCTCTCTCTTTTTTCCTCTCTCATTTTCTGCAGGTATTCTCGGGCTTGTAGCTGTGTGCTCCCGGTCTACAGTTGCTGGCCCGTCCTACCTGCCAAGTGTGTTGTTGTTGCTATTGTTTTGTGATCTGTTGTTCTTTTCTCTCTTATCTTTCCACTCACCCCAACCAGTAAAGGCAGATGGCCGCCCACCCTGAGCCTGGTTCTG
>OMLM01011962.1:80753-97022 GCA_900302695.1 Helostoma temminkii
CTAAAGGTAAATTGAACTGTTGGACACCGAGGAAGACATGTCAGAAACACGGGGCTTCTTTAATTAAATTAGCTGTCTCAAGAAGGATTTAACTAATCCACAATGACACAGTTAAATTCAGCTTTTCACCGTTAAGTTACATTTATGTTGTCACACGGGTCTACAATTCATTGTTTTATGCCACAGGAATCCTTTAAATTAAATTAAAACAGTAAAAAATAATAAAAATAATAAAAAAAACATTGAAAGTAATTCCAATGAGTTCAAACAGAGATGTATATCTATATTTTTGAGTTGGTTAAGGAAATCAGTATCAGAAGATACTGATTTCTGGAGTACAAAAGACAGAAATTACTGTCCTTTGTACTCCAGAAGAAAAGATGAAAGCAGCAGATACATTTATTTTAAATAAAACAACTGCATAAGAGCTGAGAGTGAGGCTTTCTTCCTCTGAAACTTACTGTTGAACTTGGGGTATTGGTGCCATATCCCGAGGAAGGCAGAGACGCCAACGACCATCTACGACCATCAGGCCTAAGAAAAGAAATGAAACACAAAGTGGCAAAAAGAAGAACATATGATAACAGCCAGAGATGTAATATTAGTTTCTATTTTAGTCTCGGCAAACAACACTGTTGGCAGTTATAGTAAAAGCAATACCACCACCTTTCAATTTATCCAATTATACTTTTGCTCCTTTTATTCCTCTCTGGCCTCAGGCTTTTTCCAGCCATCCCTGAGTGTGGCACTTCCTCTGAGTGAGTGATTGGGATACACATTTGGGCAAAATCCTATGCCTCATTCATCTTGGCTTGCTGTCACACAGACACTTTGTGGAAGCCGTGGAGGACAAAATCAGGACAAAGGCATACAGTTTCATTTTGCATGTGTATATTTTCAGTTTTTGTTACAATAATCCTATCAACAGTTTCACTTGACTTCATGTGAATAAAGGAGGAAGGCAAACCTTCTAGAGGAGGCGAAGGAAAAGTGGGCAGGTCCGCTTGGTGAGAAATTGCGTGGGCTGTCCAGTGGACTGCTTCCTGTTGAAATAAAGATGGACAGAAAACATAAACTGTGGGTCACTTGACAGAAAAATCAAACAATAATGGTTTTAGGTCTTAAGTAACTATATACTACATACAAGTCTTTGAATCTAAAGAAAAAACTGTATAGTCACTTTGCAGGAAATATTAGATTCTTATTAGCAGACTTTGAGAAGAGATGAAGATGGGCTTTCAGCCATTAACAGGAAAAAAAATCACTGCTATGGTTATAAGGAAATATTAACTCTGCGTATATATTCACCATGACACCTATATTCACCATGACACCCACTAACAGTGTAATTTTATCAATGATTTGTTTCAGTAGTATTAAATAATTAAAGATTAACATTCGCACCAACAGAAAATCTTGTTCCTGGTGATCTGGTGCCAAAACATTGCTATTTGTAGCGATTTTTTTGGCTCCTCAGCTTCAGACTGTGCTGAGTGATGAGATGAATCAGCATTTACTGGAGCACCATTCACAGTGATGGTCAGTGCACTTTGAAAACACACATGCAGCAGAGTGTATTGCTTGGGGATTTTTGAGGGTGAAACTACAGTACATTGTCCATTTTAAAAATGTATTGTAATTAGCATAGGTTGACGTTGTTTTAGCACAGTGGTATCTTATCTGTAGCTTCTATATACTGACCTATGTGTCCAGGCAGTGGAGAGTGAGGTCGTGGCAGGGTAGGAGACGTACTGGTCAGGATGAGGCTTTTCCGGTTACTGGTTCTGCAACTAAAACACACGTGAGAACAAAAAGCATGTCAATATTTATCCTAACTATACTTTAGACCAGAGGTTAATGAATACACTGTGTGTATTTGTGTGCTCGCTTGTCACCTTGGGTAATGTATATCATTTTGTACAGTATGTGTGGGTGTAAGTGTGTACACTTTTTATCTTGAGCACAGTATGTCTGTGTGTGTGCATGTGCCACATAATACAAGACTTTATTGACATCCACCCACCCACAGAGGAAAACCACAAAGCAACAAAGATTTTTAATTTCCTCTAGGTCCGGTCCCACAACGGCTGCAGCCATGAAATATAATGGCAGGACCGATGAGGCGATGGTGAGATGGAGATACAGATGGAGAGGAAGACCAGGTATAGATCATAATGAAGAACTGAAATTATTGACCATAAAGGCTCTGCACACTGCTGGATGTGTCTGTTTCATAGAGGAACACACACACACAGACGCACAATGGTTACTGTCTTACGTAACACCTCATAAAGTGGGAAGTGGATTTTTCAGGTGTTATCTTCATGCGTGGATTGGGTCTGCTCGCAGGCTTTTCGTGTCTGTGCATGTACTTCAGTGGAGTGCTTGTCAGAGCAGATTTTGCAGAGCAGAACCACATCTGACAAACATTAGAAGTTTGCTCCACATTGCATCAGCCAGCTCACTGTTCTAAATCTGCACAGGAAGTGCATAAATCTTAGCACACACACAACAGTCAAAATGTACAGTCTCACAGCACCCACTGGTTATGTGATGCCTTTTAAATAAAACCTTGATCGATAATCAATATCGCTACCTTGCAGTCCTCACACATCCTCCCTTATCTCTCCCTCTTTTTGATGCGAGTGCAGCAGTTGTTTCTAACACTCAGACATCAAACCCCTGGCAGGATTTTATTGGTGGCAGTGCGCCTCTGTGGGCAATAGCTAAGGGAACACTTGTACTCAACCTCGCAGAACAAAGTGTGGTGAAATATTTAAGGGAAATTGTTGTGTCTCAAAATCAGTCTTAGTCTTGGGCCAGTGAAGCAAAAATTCTGCTGAGTATCAGCAGCAACTCTTCTTCAAATAATGAGGCAAAAGGCAGCAAAAACAAGTTTAAAAGTGAGGTTGGGTTTTACTGAACAAGCAGTCAAAAAATTGCTTTTGTATTCTTTCCCCCTCCTCATTACATCATGTTTTTTTTCTTCAATATCTAAAGTTTTGACACTATTATTTCTGATAATTTTTTTTTAAATCTATACCTAGGCCAATAGAATAATGCTGTCAGCTTGATACCATTATGTCCTGGTGTTTTAGTTATACATTTTTTAAAAACAGTGTTTATGGTTACGTAATCCCATACTCCAAACGTCCTCTCCATTCCCACGGTGGATCCCTAGTACAGGCCTCTAGCCACCTGCTTATTAGAAGCCTGCCTGTTTGGCTCTTCTCTGGCTGACACAACTTACTCAGCCCCCACCAACTGGTGCAGGCTGATAGTTGGTCTCCTCTGCTAGAGTGTGCTTTCAGTTGTACATAGCCTATTGCAACTTCAGGGAATGTTACAGCTTTACCACTTACAGTTTTACCATTTCACTTTCATATTTTAAAAAAAATGCATTAGCTTTGAATGCAGAGCTAGAAAGGGCTTAACACCATCCTTTGCTACAGCTTTTAGAAGATGCTGGACAGAGAAGAAGGGGGAAGGGAGAGGGGAAAAAAGAACAAGACAAAAAAGTGAAGGGACTAGAAGCGCAAGAATATTCCTCTGATTTCCATTCTGTACTTGCTGTACTTTATTTTTCTCATAGTTATACTCTTGATCCTGCCTGCAATCGTCAATCATTTTATTTGCTCCTTAACCTGTGGTCTCTCAAATCCACATTTTCACTCCTGCTCTTTCTCATTCAAATGCTGAACAACTTGAGCATACACTAGCCAACCTTCACGGCAGAACATATTCTTAGCTTTTGATTCATGATTCATCATCACCAGCAGCTCTACTCTACCAGCAAACCGTCAAATAGCAGTGATTCACTTTTAGGTGGTGTGTAATGTTGCAAACCACACATTACAGGAAAGTAAATTAATCTTACCTGCTTCATGTCTATGACTTTTTGCATCAACACTTTTTATTCCAGATCTCATTAAATAATTTTTCCCCCTCATATTCAGTTTTATTCTGTTTTCTTCTTGTTACAAATTAACTTTGAATAAACTCAATGTAGAATAACTATATAATATATATATAATATCAAGAAAATGTTCCCTTCTCCTCTAAGTACAGATTATAGAGTCGGCTAAACTATTAAAGCCAGTAAAAGAATGAAAACCCACTAAGGCAAAGCAATCTCGTCTTCCCATGAAGCCAAAACTCTCTTGCAGCCACTCAGCTTTATAACATTGTTATCTTAAATTAATGCTGTAAAAGGGCATCTTGCCCAAATCATTCGTACTGGAAAAGGGTTAAATAGGAGAGCTGCTCTTTGTTCTATATTTCAGCAGCTATCCACATATTTACTACCAGTAAAGGTCAAATTTTGAGTCTCGGTACTTACATTCCTTCCAAAGCTATGAGGGGCACATACAGCAGACACAGCATGAGGCAGAGGAGGGTAGAAACATCTTTCTGTAGATGCTGTATCACTGTTATGTATCTGTTGTATTCAGAGGATGCTGTTATTCTGAGATGAGGTGTCCTCACCTTCTATCAACCTGTTTTTCAACCTGACTTATTATTATTATTATTATTGTTGTTATTATTATTATTATTACAGAATTAGCTTGAAGCCAATTTTTATCTGCAGATCCCTGGCAGGCCACATTAAAAATCACTTTGATAGAACAATAATAACAGAAACCCTAATACACAGACAGACTAATCAGCTTGAGCTGATTTTAGCATTTTTATTTTCTAGATTCTAAGAGAACTGGAGCACTTGATGTCATCTTACTTATTAAAACCTACATTATCCACTATGCAACTAAACCACTAATGGTCAGAGATTCAGTACAAATGACTCGGGCAGAGATGAAGAGCAGGCTGCAGAGCTCAGCTAGGAGCTTATACAACTATTTTGCATACACAGTAGGACTTCCCAAAGCCTGTAAACAGATTCTAATGTTAAATCAAACAGCTTCAAGAGCAGCCTGGATGCAGATTTCAACATGTCTATGAACTTCCTAAAGAGCGCGTCATCTGGGTTTTTGAGGACAGCTGTACAGAGCCTTGTCTAATACGTTGATCCAGAATCACAGATTGGTGAAGTGAGGTATAAATTACAACTGATGGTGCATAGGAATAAAAATTGATGTTTCTTTTTTTAGTAGAGCTGAAACAATTAATTAAATAATTAACTGACTCATACTGTGTGATTTCTTCATCAAAAATGCCAATAAATTGTTGGCTCCAGCCTCTAAATATAAGAAGTTGCAGATTTTATCTGCCTTGCTTGATAGTAAACTGATTTTGTCTGTGCAGGTGACCTTGGGATTCATATTTTATAGACCAAACAATTAATCAATCAAATCAAAATGAGTTTAAATGAAAGTTCAACATCAGCAGCATATTTAAGAAGGAGCTCAGATTAACCTGCTTCACCCAGTCTTGTTCCTTGTCTTGCCCTAAAGTCCTGGACACATAATTAGTAACAGTGGGCAGTGAGTGAAGGTTAGAGGACAGCAGCTATATGTGCTGTGGGGGCTTAAAACTAACACCCTGTATATTCACTTAACTGGGCGATAAGAGAGGTGTGGTGGGAGTGCTTCTAGTGGAGGGTAAAATATGTGTGTGTGTCTGCCTGTGTGTGTAATGTGACTTTAAATCACTCTGTCACGGTTATGGCCACGCAGCATGGACTCATCCTGCCCCAATCTGGTGAAGACGGTGTGTATGTGTATGACAGAGATACTGTAGAAAGAGTTAGCATGCTGCACGTGGCCATCTCTGAATCATAAATCTACAGCTGTCTCTAGTTTTGTGGTTAAACACAAACACGCTGTCAGTTTGCAGCCAAACAGTCCTGCACTCTATCATCCACCACCTCCTCTGTTTTCAGGCAGATGGTGATATTTGGATTCATTCATTCATTCACTTGTGCATAAATGAATTTTGAATAGAAAGCTGAAGCTCCCCTGAAAACTAGACACTTTCCTGTTAAATATTAAAAGCCATTCAGACCCAATTAGGTTAATAGAGAGCTAATTTTCTCTATCTGTAATGAACTGACCAAGAAGAGGAAAGATGAAGAACAATAGCAGAGGGAGGGGGACGTGAAAGGTACTGTACAACGTTACCATAGCAACACATTTAGAGTCACACTCAGAAGAAGCAAACAGTGACATCTCCTACTGCTTTCCTTTCTCTATATTCACCAGTGCACACAGTGAGAAACATAACTTGTGTTAAACAAGTAAAATAATGAGCATCAGACAAAAGCAGCTCTGATCTGAGGCAAGTAAAACTAAAAAATATGATCTCACCCTGCTGTGAACCGCGATACTGTGACTCAGAGTCTGCTGCTATGTCTGAGCCAAACAGTGTTTGTCTGTTTGATTGTGAATGCCAGTACGATAATCCATCATAATCCAGTGTGTAATCCATCATCCACGCTCAATCTGTGTGTGACAGTGGAGTGGTGGCAAGGCACGTGGTGCTGTCAGTCAGACAGAGGATGATTCATTGGGGCTAATGGTCCACAATGCGATTGAGTGGCCTCTGTTGTCAAACACTAAATCTGATGAGAAAGCCAGTGAGTGAAAAACTAAGGTTAACACGTGGGACAGAAAGAAGAAAGTGTGTATGTGTGAAAAGGTGGAAAGAAAATCAGTGTTTTTTCTAGTTGTTTGTTTTGCAGGTGCAGACGATCAAAGTGGTGTCAGGAAACACCTTGAGAAAGACGCACAGGAAAGGGAGAAACAAGAACAAGGAAGAGATAAAATAAAAACAACACATTTGTCATCAACAGTGAGAAAACTGAAAATAAATCACTGTTGGTAATTACAGCACGGTTTATGGTAATGTGTGCTCAACTGCAGGACCTTACAAGGGTTAGAGAAAGATGGTGGACATGGTTAAATACTGAAAAGGTCATATTAATGACTGACTTTTAACTTCAGCCCTGAAAAAATTTATATTTTTATATTTGTTGACTTTTGAAATAAATAAATGTAACTCTGCAGCAAACAGACATTGAAAATGAGAATTTCTTAAAATACAGTGATTCTAAATTTATTCACCGTTAGTTTTTATCAAATGAATTAAAAATAGACAAGATTAAAGAGTTAACGCTGGCAAACAGTTGGACGCCCCATTAAGTCAGTACTTTGTAACCCCCCTTTGGCAGATATAACAGCTTGCAAACACTTTTTACAGCCAGCTAGAAGCCTTGCTGTTCTGGCTTTAGGAATTTTCACCCACCCTTTGTTGTATATCAGTTCAGTTCTGAGATATTTTTAGGCTGCCTTTCACACACAGCATTTTTAAGATCGACTCACAGATCCTCAGTGACGTCCAAGTCAGGGGACTGTGAGAGATGCTCACAGTTTTAGGTTTTTGTTCTTGTCCTTTGTGGTGGATTCTGAGGCTTATTTTAATTCTTTATCCAGTCCTACAGTAGTAAACAGTATATTCACTTTCTACACTGACTGCAGGACATTTGCATCCAGAATTTCCTGATATTTAGTTGAATCCTTTCTTTCCTCTATCTGTGCAATGTTTTCTGTGGCTGCCAAACCCAAAAGCATTCTCCTCAAAATTTCCAAAGGACAGAAAGAATGTTTCCAATTTTTTATACATGCCACAATCACTTGTTTTTCATTTGGGGTTGAATTTACTTCTTTTCAAATTAAACATACAGTCAACAAAGATTTGGTTCACTCCTCTTGTTTATTAGTTCCCAACAAAGCAGCCAGATATTTTCAGCAAAAAAACAACCTGAAAATGAAACCACAATACCTACTCAGCATCAAACAGCAGCTGGCAACTAGCTGGCAAACAGCATAGAGCTTTTAGCAACTACAGAGCCTGATAGTTCCCTCAAAGTGGGGTGAAGACCAAATCAGAGCAAAAACCAGAGTGAATGTTGAAACGTAGTGCTAATGTGTATCGCTGTACAATCAATTAATGGTGCTTTATACAAGTATTTTAGCAGCTAACACATTGGTGCGAGACGTAAACCCTAATCTGAGTCCAGTGTTTTTTATATCCATCATCTCTAAAATGTCACATTTGCTGGAGAGGAAAAAAGTTGCCAGAAAACATCCAGGCAATTATTATGGTTCCTCCAAAACCTACTAGTCATAGCAAATGTGTATTTTTGTTGTGCACAGCATAATATAGGACAATCTAAGCAGACCATGTCAAAGATAACCAAAAGAGACACTAAAAAAGCCAAAACCACAAATACACACAGAGATGTGACAGCCAACAACCCCTGTTCCCAATAATGAAACCCAGGGCTGTCGTTGGCTTCAGTGCTACGGTCAGCCTGCTGCAACAGGGTCAGAGGTTAAATCTGTGGTAATGATTTGTGCAGAAGCTTTGACGAGCAATTATACCCCTGCAGGCCCTCTGCTGGCACTGGGCCATTAGTCTCTCTCACACACATGCAGCCTGAATATTCACACACACTCATAGGAAAACAAAGTGTTGATCCCATAACACTGCCCAAACAGTGTCACAAACTGTCTACACTCATTATTACAATGAAAGCAACACAAACAAGAACGGTTGGATACAGGTCATTACAATGACACAATTAATACTTCCCTGGTACTGATGCAGTCCTTGTAAACTCCGATGGGACAACTGCATATCTGTCTAATAATCCAAATACTGCAAAACTATAAACTGAATATTAGTCCCAAACGGATGATTCTGGTTAATTAAAACTCATTTACATCACCAGGACATTTGCTGAAAACTGGGAACACAAACAATCAGTGGAACACATTAGTGAGACAACAGGACAGGATGTAAACAAGTCAACACTTCAACAAGATCAATAAAAGATAAGATAAGCACACCTGAAATATGGCTAATAATTCCTCGTTGCGAATGTACACTGCACACAAACAAATACAAAAGTGGGTCAGTTGAATAATGGAGTCACCAAAATAAAATGTGACAGATGTTTACAGTGTTCATATTGGATAAATGTTTGGCTCTTCACCTTTAATTTTTTTCAAATGAGACTGAATAAGCTGTACGATTGAATTTAGCATTGCTGCCATGGTCCTGGATATCACTAATTTATGATGCCCTGTGGGGTTTTATTTAACAAACAAAATTATGTTTACACGCCACATGTCTCATCAAGATGAAATATCTGCATCCTTGAGGCTTAAAAATGTTGATATACTGTGTCTGAAACCGTCATTATTCATATCCATGTGTGCTTACTACCAGCCTTCTTCCTCACATTTGTACATTTCCACCTTTATTGCCACCTTATTGTCCCCAACCGCTGATCAATGGATTAACATGAAACCATGAGCAGGACTGTGCATCTGTGTCATCTGCTTGCATGTGTTTTCGCATGTGTAACTATAAATATAAACAAAAGCTTCGTGGAGTCTTTTTAAGTTGTGAATAAAATATTATTGTTGTCAAAAATTATGAATGAGGTTGTAAGAATTTCTTACTGAGAAGATTTTAGATAAAATAGTCACACCTGAAGTACAGACATTCAAGTGAGCAAATATACATAATATATAGTACTGTGTGAATGTCTAGTTCAAAAAGAACAAGGAATCCTGAAAGAGACAGTACGACTCCCACAGCCCCTGATCTCAACATCACCTGAAAACACAGAAGTTCTGCAAGATGCCGATGCAATGAAAAATAAACTGAAGCAAGTTTATTGGTAAATAAAACTATTCACAACAATGTTTTTAAAGAATCACTGTAACTGCAAACTTAGTTTCAAAGCTTACTTCTTAAAGTAAAATCTGAACGGAATATAAATATTTAATCATAGTGATCAGACTGACTGAGCATTCAGCTTTGACCATCTGTAATTACTTCCTGCGAGCAGCTCATGGACACTGCCGTCCTCTCCACTTATCTTGCACAACTATGACCATGGCTTCTGATGGGTTATGTTATATCCAGAGGGCTGAGCACATTCATAATAGCTGGTCACTGATGAACACAGACAAAATGGGATGATGAGCCCTTTGAACAGAACGGCTTCAAATTATACAAGCACATCATTTGACTATAAAGTGGAGAATGTTATGGGTGCAGGTAACAACATGTGTCTTCCTCCTTCCCCTGTGTGTGTATGTGCCGTTGGATCGAAACTAATTATCCATTTGAATGCACATGTGAGTCTGTGACAGGTGCGAGTGAGTGCCCAGGCATGCTTAATGTGTTTTCCCTAGCAGATTATTAACTCTGTGTATGTGTCAGTCACTAGTGTCAACTTCTGCTCTACCTGCTGACTCACAGGGCACCAGACTGTCCTGTTGTTTCTCCACCGATCTGTCCAGGATCACTTACCATCAGGTGACATTCTTCACTCTGCTTAAAGGTGTGTGCAGATTTACAACTGTGGGAAATGGGACTGGAAAGGAATTTCTGCTCCACCAGGCAGCTCCCTGTTAGTGCACCCTACTTCTTACTGACTGTGTCAGACAGTCATTCACTGCGATCTATCTGGATCCCAACTTTGGGAAAATGTCCAAATCAAGCTATGCAGCAGAGATATCAAGCAAGACACATTTAGATGGAGACTGAAAGGATAACTTAGTGATGCTGACAGGCAGCAGATGAACACAAACAGGCGAAAAAAGGATGAAATAAAAGATAAAAGACAGGATGAAACTAGGAAAACATACTGTATAGCATGAGTGTTAAGGGCTGCTGCAGGAGTTAGTCACATGGCTTTCTTGTTGTTATGCAGTGTAGTACAGATACATAAACAGAGCATTTTATTGTTGTTCCCCATGAAAGTAAGACTAAAAAAATAGAAAGAAAAAGATAAAATTTGCCAAAAAGTAACAATCACAGCTTCACAGTTGTACAAGACAGAAAAAGATGAAGATGAAAAGGGAAAAGCAGAAAAAATAATGAAATACTGGCTGAGTCATTTCAGGAGAGATTGGCAATTCATGCTGTGACTAAGGCATAGTTCTCAGGTTACAATATGACTTGATGCTACTTCAGTAAATTTAAAAAGTATTTGTTGTGGCACTTAAGAGAAGTAACTAACTCAGTATGTGATGGTAAATACGTTTATTCTATGAACACGGGCAGAGAAGTTATCCGCCTAAATGGCTGAGTGTCTGGATGACTGACATGCTGAATTACTAGCTCACTCGGTTAACCTATTTTGTAGTGGACTGACTGAGTGGCTGACTGAATAATAACAAAGTGATACTGAAATCTGCCAGAGTCTGAAACTGTTGTCTAAATCCACCAACAGAGAAACCAAGTTAGGTTAGCCTAGGTGCCTGTCAATACTTGGGATTAGACCTTTCTTTTTTTTATTTTTAAGCAACACAAAGGAAACATTTTGCAAAGGATGTTTGCTGGGAGTAAGATGCTAACATTAAATCTGCTCTCTTGTCTGTGCACTAAGAATGGAGCTAGAGCTAGTAGGTAACCAGCATAGCTTGGCACAGTGTTTACCAACCACAATCCTCAGACATCTAACTGTCAGCAAGAATGTGAAAAGGCTTACTACTGAAGGAGGCCTTTAAGACCTTCAGCATTTTTCTATTTGAGAATGGAAATTTGCTTCTGGTTTTAGCATGGGAGAAAAAATAATGTCTAATCAAGGTCCATTTAATAGTGTTCTCTACGCTTCTGTAACCAAAACTCACAAATTCCATCAGTTAGTACTAGCTCAGTTGTCAAACACCATCTTCAATCAATGGTTATGATTAATATATATCAAGAGACTCACAAACCTATACCTGAGTCAATTAAATGTCATTGCTACAGACCAAGAGATGAGGTTAAAAGACTAAGTGAGTTCAGATCATGTTTTCACATTGTAAATGCTGGTGTGTACTATGGTTTCGTTACTTGGTTACACCATCTACACAGCTCACGTCCACAGATTAACCAGGATTGGTAGAAATATTTGACAAATACTGTATTCCCTCAAAGATGTTTTATGACTTCTTAAAGATATACAGTAAGAGAGGGAAAGCTTAAAATTGGTAACTGCCATGTTGTATTCTCAGGTTATAATTACAGATTATGAGAAAATGTGACTCACAGTGAAGCACAACCCACATCCAGATGTCTATTTCAGTCGAATCACGTCTCTCCAGCCATAGGTGTTGTCAGATGTTCTCTAAAGGTGTGAAAGTGTATCCTCAGGCAGAGTGATGCAGCAGGAGGCTCTGGCAGTGCACATACCTATGTGGATTTTTTTCTATGTGTCACTATGAGTTTGTGTTGTGTTGGTTTCCTGTTTGTCTGCAACAGTCTCGCCTCATGTTTGTCTGTCAGTGGCCATTGCTATCACAGCTCTCTGCAATTACTGTGTGTGGAGCCCTGAGAAGTGTCTGAATCACTACAGTCGTGACATTCACTTTGTTGCCATCATGACCTTATTCGCAGTAAATAATCAATAAGCCATCACTTCAGTGAACACACCTGCATGAGTGGACAGAGATGACAGAGATGACAGAGAGTCTAAAAGACATTAACAATGATTTTAACTGATTATAGATAATGCACACAGTTTCACAAGACACCAAGGCCACAGCCGCAAAGTCCTATTAGTAATGGATGTTCAATAGCAAACAGGACTCAGTTTAATAACTGGAATAATACCACAAGGCTTTAAATTATTATAATGGTTTAAAATGAGCTTCAAGAACAGCAAAAGAGTTCATCTGTAATGAAACAGCTTTGATATTTTAAACAGATGATGCGTTTAAATATACTAAATTAATTTATTTAAAGCTCTGACTCTTGGTGGCAATGGCATCAGAAGGTCACAATTTGTCTGCTGCCTTTTTAAAGACATTACAAGTGTGAACGAGCATGTTTGCCTGGAGGCAGAACAGCCAAGTTTGTTGAACAAATGTGGAGTGGTAACAATTTTGCATAACCAACCAATCATCTAAACCAGCATTACACCAGTGTGTATCACTTCCAATAAAAATTACAGTAAGTAACAAGAAATGACAGCGGAGAAAAGGCAAACTAGAAACAGTATCAAGTCGTTGTCCACTGTCAGTAGTTCTCTTTGTCACAGAAAAAATGTGAGAGAGCAACATCGAGGTTGGTTGTGTGTTCATGTTATGTGTCATTTATGTAAAATAAAAAAATGTCAGCATTTTTTTTATTAGATGTTTTTTCATTACCAAATATCAGCTTTCAGCTTTTTCTATCCTATATACAGCTCTGCTCAATGCAATATGAAGGATGTTGGGCTAAACACAGACCAATCACAAGTAAACAAATAAAACTACATGTAACTGTCGTCACCAAGAGCTTTAATATCTATGAGCAACAGTTTATGCTAGTATATACATATATACAGTATTCAGTACACCCATTGTGAGTTTAAGAATGACTGTAATCAAACATCTCAGCAAGATACAAGAACTGGAAGGATGGGAATGAGCGAACAATTAAGATTAGCCACAAACTACAACAATACAACACATTGGTGCTTATCTAAAAAAGAATACCACTTTTATACAACAAGCTACAACTTTAAATGCTTGGCAGCATTTCAATGCAATGCTAAACCAAAGTGTCAATATTCTGTTAAACTCAGAGAGAAAAAAAACTCAATGTTCATGTCCTAGCTTTTCTAAGGTGCTCTGTCATGTTCCTGCTCAGTGGATGAAGTTTGCTCAGGACAACTCAGTTGACAGTGTGTTAACTGAGAAACTGAGGAAGATGCAGTGAAAATATTTAATAAGCTAAACAACTAAGTTTTACACTCAAATATGTAAGCTGTTTGCAGCAATAAGCCCAGTGCTCCTCTTCAGCGCTAACTGCATTTTAATATAATTCGGCATTTTA
Organism: Helostoma temminkii; assembly: GCA_900302695.1. NCBI lineage: Eukaryota > Metazoa > Chordata > Actinopteri > Anabantiformes > Helostomatidae > Helostoma > Helostoma temminkii. Next base: position 94,533 of record OMLM01011962.1, read on the forward strand.
GGAATTAATATTCAAACAGGTTATTACAGCATAAATTGTTTATGGTCACATTAGATATTTAGGACACTTCCTGTGTGACAGTGCTCATGTATGAATTCAATAACCCTAAAACATGCCTTAATTACAATTATCAATATCTAAATACAGTTTATGCAAAGTGTAAGATGATTTACAGTATTTTTAATTGGAATTGCTATAAGAGAATAAATTCTCGTGCAATTGCATTGTTGTGTAAGAGAGTGTTACCATGTGATCGGTATATCAAAGATGAACCACAAACAGTCTGTGTGTTTTGGTTAAGGCCTGCTTGAACCCCAGCCAGTAACAGATGGTGCTGTCACGGTACAAACAACAAGAGTAGAACATGGAGAGGGGTTTCCATGTTTAATGCTGAGTGTTTTCTATACTTCACTCTGCTCAGCTTCTTTATTGAAGAGACCAGTCAAGCAAATATACTGTACGCCACTGAAACTGCATCAATGCTTTATGCATCTGCCGGTGCAAGGAAGATAAGCTGGTTCCTGTTTTTATCATGTATGAATAATATGCAGGCATGAGTCTGACAAAACATCTTCATTTAGTAATCTCTAAAAGCTATAATACCACTGAGGATGTAACCATGGGTCATTTGTTAATGTCAAAGTACATAATTATGGTACCTACAAATGAGTTATGAAGTCCATCGTTGTGATGTATGCTGCACTGAACCTTAAAATAGTCTGAATTATTATTTGTCAAAGAGAAACAGATGTGTACAAAATGTGCAACCACTATACAGTTCAGCTCAGTTAGGTCCAGCAGTATTTTATTTTAGAAATGAGCGACTCCATTATCAGGGGCTAATAACCTAACAGTTCCTACTGTATATATTTAATGTGGTATAATTACAATAGAGATCTGTCTTACCGTCTGTTTCAGTCAGTCAAGACAAAAGTGCCTATATGTGAAATAAATTCTATTTTTTTTGCTTCACATGTGAATAATGAATATTAACTATATGGGGGTGGGATGAACTGTTCTGCATGTTGATCATGAGTGGGATTGTTTGCATCATGCATGACTGTAATAATATGTATGTGTGGGATAATACTGTAGGTATTATCTGAGATAAACATGCACGCTCATGTTCCGGGCAAGAAAATTACTAAGATGTCCTTCACATGTCTGTCATCCAGCTTTAGTCTCTAATGCTTCTGTTTCTGCCTGTCATCACTGCAAAAGCAGCAGAGTTTACCTTCAAGTGGACAGAATGAGTAAGAGGGAAGGAAGCAGACAGATGGACTCAGAGTGTACCGTCACTGGGTTAAGATAACCCTGGTGGGCTACTCTTAAATGTAGGCTGAGACGCTTCCTCAGGCTCTGCCTATCATCCCACCAAACTCTCTTCTTCTTATGTTTCTGCTGCTTTCTGTTTCATGTCTCATCTCCTCTCTCTCACTTTTCTCAATATTACCGTCTTCCTTTAACACAATCTGTTTGGGAGTGGGCACTGAGTGTGGTCTCTCTTAATTGCCACAGCAAGCCAAGTATATGTGCAAATCCAAAAGGCAGGTGCACACACAATGGAGAGTATAAAAAAAAAGAAGCAAAAAGCAAGAGAAATCAAGGATAAATGGTCTGTTGATATTTATAATTCAGAACTAGGAATGAATGGTGTCTGAATTTTTATTCTAGATGGTAATATGTTCCAGTACCAGTACCAGTAACACATTTTGTGTCCATACTTCAAGAGTTGTCCTCATTGAAATACTTAAATTACTTAAGGTCAAAGCCTCAGCTATACTTTTTGCTTTGTACCAGTTAGCAAATATTAGCATGCTAACAGGCCAAACTAAGATGAAAATAACATATATGTTTATTATCAGAATCTTAGCATATTAGTATGATAATCCTAGCATTACCTGAAGTACCGGTCACAGAACTGCTACCATGACTGTAAACTCTGATTTGTTTAATACCTATTTGGAGAAACTGGTTTTATACACAAACATTTTTCATTTAACAAAGGTAACGCAAGCTGCCATCTTTAAAAAAATAAAACAGTCTCTCAGTCTTTAACAGACTGGCAGCAGTACAGAGATTCTAATTGATTTGAGAAAAAACAATCAGTGTATTTCATTTATTTCTGCTTAATTATACATTTTTAGACCTTTTTCATTTATTTACATTACATGGTGGTTGTTATTCTTACAATTATTTCACTTTGCCTAAATACTTTTGAGACCCTGAAAATGGAGGTCCTCTGGTTAAAATGGCTGTAATTCCATAATGGTAAATGCAATATTTTTGTGAAACACTTTGATCACATCTTGATTGTTTTATTTCAAATCCACTGTGGTGGTGTATAAAGGCAAAACCATAAACATTTAGTTCCTGACCAAATTATTCTGGACCTAACTGTAACTGATTTTGCACCAAGCAAAGTAAAAAAATCTCTTTTTTACTGAGGAAATAGAAATAATGTTGTGAGACACAAACAAAACACACCAA
>OMLM01011962.1:98377-108491 GCA_900302695.1 Helostoma temminkii
AGAGCATCCCAATTCCAAGACAGACAAGGCAGACACCATCCCAGACTGATGATGTCATTCCTGTGGAGCACTCCCAGTGCTTTGTCTCTCAGTGGTACTGCAGACTGCAGCCGCAGGGACACACACCACACACACACACACACACACACACACTCAGAAATAAACACACACACACACACACACACACAGACAGTCAAGAGGCAATGATTATGCTCCACGCTGGCATGACAGCCTCCTCTGGCCAGTTAAACACACGCACACACATACAGACACACACTCTCTGTTGTCTAGCTGTGACTCTGTACACGTGAGTATGTGTCCAGGAGTGTTTGCTAGAGAGAGGATTTAAAAAATGTCGGCTGTGACACAGATGCGACAACAGGAGAATGTTAAAGAGAGAGAGAGAGGAAGGAAGAAGAGATGGAGAGAGGGAACAGCCTGCCGAGCATCGCTCTCAGAAGGAGAGAGGATTGTGGGGCTGCTCTCAAGGGTATCGTGCCAAGCCAGGAAGTGTGGAGCGACAGAGCAAGGGGGAGGGGGGCACAGACACAGAGAGAGAAAGAGCGAGAGAGAGAGAGAGAGAGAGAGAACAAAAAAAAGGCAAAGGGGAGGTGGGTCATTGCATATACAGTATGAATGAGAGAGAGAGAGAGAGAGAGAGAGAGACAGCACATGAGAGAAAGTGAGCAAGAATGCCAGAAAGAGAGAAAGCCAATCAGAGGTGGAGACATCAGGGAGCAGTGAAGTGAAGACTAATGTGAATGACAAGAACGGGGGGTTGGTGAGGGAGGGAGAGAGGGAAGGGGCTTTGGAAGTTGGTTTTCACATGCGAGTTATTCTTTGTGCTTTAGTGCATGTTGCAGCTTCCTGATAAACACGATTATACCAACACCGACATTAATTGAAAAACAGGCCATTAGAGACTGGTGATGTTCATTGTCAAGAAAAGAAACACTAAAAGCAGCATTGAACTGATCGGGCAACATGTTGTCTGCATAGCCAAAGCCTCCACTGCTGTCATGTTACCCAGCATGGCTGATCTGTGTGCTTGTAGAACAATGGTGCTATGAGACAGAAGAATACGACCTGTCAGATTTGACGGTCAGTATTTGTTAGGGGAACAAATTTACTGCTGGTTTTGGTCTTCTTCCTCTTTGGACAATGAGAAAAATACATAACAGCACCTTTAAAAGACACAGATTTTCCACATATATAACTGAGTGTCGATTTTTTTTTACCATGAACTGTAGCTGTTTTTGTGTTGATCCAATAATAATCACTAGAACACAAAGTGTGTATTCATCCACAACTTAAAATAGTCCCCAACAAATATTCTATGGGCTCACTAATGTGGGAGTTTTCACTGGGGTTATCAACAGTAATGAAATTATAGAGTTGCATCAACTGAATCCTTTAAAATCTACATAAAGATGCACACAGACACAGTTTCATTTGATCCAAGTGAAAAGCCATATTGGATGAGCTCTGGCATCGTCCATTTGTCCTAGATATCACTGGAGCTGCTCTGCAGTGCCCAGCCAAGAGAGATGTCATGTCTGTGTGTGTGCATATGTGTATTCCTCCTTCCTTCCTTCTGAAACAAATCCACCAAATGTTAAAGCTGACGTGGGGTGACAGTTGCACTGTAGTGCTGAGGGGAGTAATTCAATAATGGATGTCGTCTCTAATGTGGGAGCCTGGATGGATAAAATATACATGGGAGAGAAGAGACGAGGAGGAGGTGCAGGGTGGAGGGGGAGGGTGGTGATATCACAGAAACACAGTGGGGGGTCACAGGCAGAAAAGGGGGGCATGATATCACATATAAGACGAGATGTGTTTTTGTCCGTAATACAGGAGGATTGTTTTTTCTCTGTCTCCCAGGTTTTTACTGAAGAGTTTTTAACCTCTCAGCGTGTCCTTCAGGTCACTTTAGCGTCATTCTGCTACAAACGCCCAGTCATTACACCCACAGCAGACTAACTCCAGCTCCACCCACAGGAGGATGTGTGTAGAAAAATCCAACAGCAGCATCAGGCTTGGGGGGAGGGTGCAGGCTGACCGTGAGCCTCCAGCTCCAGTCTCCTTCATGTCATGCTACGACATCTGCCACCCTGTTACATGGGGTCAGAGGTCACGGACATAATACACCCAGTGACAGCACTCAGGGACACACATGTATGCTGCACACATGAGTACACACACAAAAAAAAGCAGCCAAAACAAGCCCAGCTTTAAATTATAATTACACATGGATATGGACACACTTGCACATTAAATACCCAAGGCATGTATAAGCTAAACTCATCAGGCCATTTCTGTCAGACAATACCTCTGCCCAGAGTGAGACGCATGCAGAATACTGAGTAGACACACACAAAAATGAAAAAGGAAGTTAAACGTGAATTCACCTCTAAACAATGAATTAAAGTGATGCTTCAACTTTACAACAACCTGAACTGTGAGCACTCTCAATAGCAACAATAACAGTTTTTCATGAAAAACAGAAATATGATTATACGAGTGATTCATATTCTGCTCACACAGAACAAAAGTGGACAAGGTAGTTAGACTTCAAAAAAGTATACAGCAATTTCAGAAAAATTTCAAGGATTTCAACACTCGACATGATGATGCCGAAGAGTAAGCATTTTGTGGAAAATCACACCCCCTTCTATGTTCAAAGGGATTTTTAGAAGGCATTTTGAGCTGACATTAGGTCCTTTTCCAAATTCTGCCTGATTTGTGAAGTGCTTTTAGCAGCAGGAGCAGCCTGTTATTGCTTCCCATATCCAACTTTAGAGTAGATGAGAAAATGCTAAGTTTATTTCAGTAAAAGAGAGGATATTGTCAAGGACTGAGCACCAATTAAGATGGAAAAAAAGAACACTGCCAGAGAGGCTTCAAACTGAAATCTCTTCTTCTGTTTTCAGGAATGAGATCACTGTCAGACTTAAAAATTATTCTGTATTCAGTCATATTTTCATGAAGGATACCAAAACAGAGACGGGTACATGAGTAAAGCAGTTATATGGAAAGGAAGAGTTGGAGTGTAATTCAGCACCAAGGACAGAGACACACACACACACACACACACACACACACACACACACACACACACACACACACACACTTAGGTTAAAAACAGCTTTTGCTCATACTGTGTTCAAGATTTTTACCAGCTTGAGTTGTTTTGTTTTGAGTTTGAGTATTTGCATGCATGTAGCACAAATTAAGTTATTTTATTCATTTTTGTCAATTCTCTCAGGATTATTTAATCCCACTCTAAGTGGCACACAAAGTGACTGCACAGGTTTCTAATTCAGTCACTGAATGCAATCCGTCATGTGGAGAGCAACTCTTTCTTTCTGAAGAGCTAATCGTGTTTTGTAAAAGCACTAAATTGCTGGCTTTAACACCAACATCTTGAAGGAATTTCAGTTAATCATTTCACTTATGTGCACCATGAGATACTGATACAAGGCATTTGATGATTTGGTTCTGCTATCTGTGTCTGATATTTCCTTTACACTTTAACATCAGGTCAATATTAACCGTGCTGTGTCACACAGCTGTGGCTCTCTCTTTTTCAAGCCTATATTCGCTTACACCTAATATAGTCAATTAAAAAATAACCATCATGTTTGCAGTAAACTCCTAAAAATATGATGATCCCCAGTCAAGTTCTGGACTTTGAAAGGGTGCATTTTTCTATTATTCATAAACAGAGCTATGTACTCTTATTGGAGGATGGACATCAGACAAAGTTATATATTTGGAAAGTTTAATTCACTGAAGTGCAATATTGGAAGGTTTTGAGCCTATAATCTAAACAGCACACCAATGCACAAAACGAGCCAAACTCCTACGACGCTGAAATGTTTGAAACAAAAGAATATGTGCCTCTATTCACTAAGAATATTGAAAGGAATGTAGTAATTACATGCTACGCGTCCCTGCTGACTCAGCGCGCTTGTTGTTCTTCATTGTCTAATACCTTAATAAAGAACAAATGCGACAAAACAGCTTATAACATGTCATTCACTATCTGTACTGAACATTTAATGGCTTAACACACATTTCACTTCCCATACTGCTCTATTCTCCTTTCTCCAGCTCCCCACCCTCTCAGAGCCACATAATGCACTGAGGTCACAGCACGGCTCCTCTGTTGCTGAACTTTCATTGCACAGCTCACTGGTGCAACAGATTGGGCCGACAGAGAAGCTCAGAGAGTGAAAGGGCTCATGCAAAGCTGGACCATGCTGCTGTCTGAAGACAAGACTCCCACTGTACAACACCATCATTTGACCATGACTTTCTGTAACAAAGAAATCCTTAATTGCCTTTCCTTGGGTCTGTGTGTGTTTTAACTCAGAAAACAGTCCTGTTGGCATAAAGCGGCCACACTTCATAGTAAATGTAAGGAAGGAAAGAAAGGAAAGGTGTGTACATTTGTACTTACCTGCTACTTTTACGGGGCAGAGGTAGATCCTTCTGGTGACAAATAGAAAGTAAGAGAGAAAACAAAAAAGAGGAAAAAGACATATTAGATATGATAAATGGGTTTTACGCATGACACAATACTGACACTGATTAAACATATTAACCTTGTTATTAAAGCCTGAAAGTGTTTCTAATGTTTTGGTCCCTTCACTCATTTTAAACAGGGTAGCCAAAACATTATGACCTTCTCTTAATGTAATGCACTCTGGTATGATTCCACCACTAACCATGACTTCAGTAATAAACATTTATAAGAATTATCACCTTTCAGACAGTTCTCAACTTAAAAGCTGAGAAATTATAACTTTCACAACAGAGTTACTGTGTAAGATTGTATTGAATGTTACAGGTGTACCTAAAACAAACATTATTTGAAGAAGTCAGATAAAAATACAATATGCGTATACAGAAAGGAATGAGGTCCTACTAAGAATCATGTAGATTATAGCTAAAAGACAGAAGACATTAGCACCATTATTAGCATCATCATCAATGTATAAGCACAAAGCAAAAATCAGGACACAGTATAAACCTAAAAGATGGAAGAACAAATTACATTAGCTGGAACCATTCAAATATTGCTGCATTGCATTCAACTTTTCTTGAGACCGAAACCTTGAATAAAGAGTGGAGCAACTCTTGACCTTTGACTTGGCCCAGTGCCTTAAGAGTTAATGTTTTGAAGACTAAAATAATAAAATGTATTACAAGTAATACAGGATTAGATTTGGCTATGGTCAGTTGTGTGATTTCTGTGTTTCACTTTGAAAGCTGATCCCTCCTAAGTGTTCAGAGACTTCCGAGCTCCAGGAACTCGCAGGTTGAGTGGAGCCAAAGTCAATTTAAAAACATTGCTGCTATATTTATGACACTAGGACACAACAGCAACCACTCTGATGTGATTAGGATCTACTGGGATGGATCTGCATGGTTCTTGTTGCCCTTCTATTTTCAATTTGATTCCATTTAACACTCTGCCTAGGTGAGATCAGGTTACCGTCAATCGCTACTGTCAGCGTGTCCAGCACTGCTTATGAAGCTATGTTCCACAGTCGATCTGCTAAAAAGATATTATCATTTGTATCTTTTTACTCAGGGCGGTCGTAATGGCACTTTCACATGTCTGTGAAATGGAAGGAATCCAAGTGACTAACCACACCAGGGTCAGAAACTGAAAACATAAATGTGAGAGGAAAACGAGAGGCTATGGTTGGTTTTTCATCTTGTTAAATGAGGACATTCCAGAAATCTCTCTCTCTCCTTTTCACTTAGTCTCTTTGTCTCTGTATAAATAAACAGGCATTACAAAACCCAAACAAAGCCGAGCTGATGAAACATGACTTGACAGCTGGAGCTCTCCTCTCCAACAAACTCAAAACATGTTTGTTACAAAAACCCAATTTCCTTTCCAGCACTGTTAGGCATTAATAGTTGTACTTAATGTAAAACTATGGGGAGTCTAAAGAGCAGCAGAATTTTGCAAGGCTGCAAAGATGCATTGTGATGCTTTTCAAAGCCATGGTGAAGGAATGATTGTTGCAATTATCCAGCACAGTGTAACTGCAGCAGCAGCTCAGTAATCACATAAATACAGAAACCTGGCAAATGCCGATTTGCTCAAACTGGGTGTTAAAATGAAAAAATATATCACTTTAGGAAATATGCTTGTTCTCTTCTGGTTGAGAGTTAGAGGAGAAAACCACTTTCAAGTATGGCACCACTGCCAGGAAGCAATCAGCTTAGAAACACAGGGAACAGCTAGCGTGACTCTGTGTTCAAAGATTTGCTTAATAATTGATCTAAAGTTCACTAATTAACACAGTTTTTCATTCGTTTAATCTCTATATAAACATTAGCGTAAAAAATACAATTTGTGGTTTTACAAGGTTTCATGTTTGCTGTCTGTCAACTGTAGCTTAGCATTTACATGACAGCAACTGTTCTCACTCTCTTCAATATGCAGCATTTCTCTGTACGAAGGAGCAAGAGCATTTTTACCTCAATGAAACTGACATCACCTCTTATAGTGTGCTTTTTCTGGGACAGCTAATGAGTTACATCACCAAGAGGAAGTGAGCTCGGCCACGGTGACTCAGAGAGAGCCCCGCAGGAGTCGTATATATGTTTGTGTGTGTGTGGAGGTGGGGGCTAATGGACAAAACCCCAACACCTGCTCCCTCTCACTGTTTTTATTTAACAGACAGCCACTTTATGTGCTGTGGCAGTGTTACTGCTCACTATAGTGTTCACTTTTTTTCATATTGTTTTTATAAGTCAATTTAATTAGGCTTTTTTACACTGATCAACAGAAAAGGACTTGTCACAAAGTGAAAACCCATCTCTACAGTGTAAGTGAGATTAACTAAAAATATGGAAAAAAAATAAGAGACTGAATAAGTGCCCTCCCTTGAAGGTCAGTTTTTAGTAAAGTATTATAGTATTATATAGTAGAGCCTATGTGGAAATTAATTCTTAAATTTTCAGCCATTTCTCTTTCTAAAATTTTCATTGTAGGGATGGTATTTGTGCTGATGTGCAGGGTTTAGTTTACACCATACATACTGTCCACATCGATGTCACATCACTCACATAGTCATAGTCAAGGGTTGTTTTTCTTTTGTATAATAATATCATGTTTGGCCATGATACTGAATCAAAAGTACTTAAACCTTTAGATACAGCTGTATTTATACTTCAGTCGACGGAAAAACATTCACAGCACTCACTGAACTGCAACTCCATTTAAGTAACTGTGTGGGGTCTTCAACAAACTGGCTGCACCAGTGATGATTTAGGTGAGTTACTTAAAAAGGTTGAAAACTTAAACTTACAAAATCGCCTTTTATACTTCTTCATGATAATTTTCACATTAAATTGTCTTTTTCTTAGAGTTGAGTTAAAAATGTTGATCTTCAAGTACAGAAAAAAAAAACGTACATATGTATACATGTACACCTTATACTGTAACGTCAAGCATAATTTTAGACACTATATTGTAAAGTTATATTGTTGGTAATTGGTAATTGATCAGATTGCAGCACAAAGAGACGATTTAAAGACACAGATCATTACATTTCCACAGCATTTTGTCACTGACACAGGCAACCTGTGTAACTGAAGTAAGGCAGCCAAATCTCTAATAAAGTCTTACATTTGCTTTCCTGAAAGTGATCGATTTCATGGGTGATGCACCGGTTCATTTCTGATGAACATCTTACTTGGAGGAGTTAGCACTCCTGGGTAAAATGAGAGATTTGTTTGTGTCATGTAGTTGAATTTCACACCAGAAAAGAGAAAAGCTATGCACAAGCAGATTCAGTATTAAAAGAGTGCCTTTTTTTCTACACGTCATGATTTCAGTTTGGATTAATGCAGCGTGAGATCAATTGAAAACTGGTCCTAAGTCTGATTACTATTACTTACAAGATTTATACAGGCAAATTCATTAATAAAAAAAAATAAAATATCGCAATAAACCTAAGAGCACAAAGGGTCAAATATTTGCATGTTTCATTTTCAAATCTTTAAGACAGATAAATTTAAAATTATTAGGGTTTAAATATTATCCTGGGTTTTAACGAATGCTGTGATGGGAAATTCTTATGTGACATTTTATTGACTGAAAGATTAAATGATTAACTAAAAAATTGTTAGCTATTAGAATAATATAAGTTTAAGGTTTTGGAGTGGCCAAGTCAAAGTCTGGACTTAATTCCCTTTGAAATGCTGTGACATGACCTTAAACAGATGCTTCATGCTTGAAAACCCTGAAACGTGGCTGAATTTAAACAATTTTGCAAGAAAGAGTGGGCCAAAACTCATCCACAGTGATGTGAAAGGCTCATTGGCAGTTATTGCAAATGCTTGATTGCAGTTGTTGCCGCCAAGGGTGGCACAACCAGCTATTAGGTTTAGGGGCCAATTACTTTTTCAACTAGGGTCAGGCAGCTTTAGACATATTTTTTACTTTAATAAATAAAATCATGATTTAAAGACTTCTGCAATTACTTGGGTTATATTTGTGTAATAGTACAATGTATTAAATGATCTTAATTTATTAAATGATCTTAATCTTATCTTAAGTGTGAAAAATATGCAAAAAAATAAATAAAATCAGCAAGGGGTCAAATACTTTCCATGGCATTCTACCTACAAACACCTCTTTGGCACATTTAATCTATTGTGCACAACCTCTATACTTCAACTGAAAATGATTCACATTCTCCTTACCGACTGCCCTTTGTTGTGACAGATTAAAATATTAGACAACTTTCTCTGGCTGACAAATGAAGAGAGGGTGCTTCATTATCTATATTTCTTTTATTTGGTCTTGGCTTATACTTACACAAGGACACAGTGAAGGCCAACTGGAAACCAAAGAAAAGAAATTTTTTGACATTCTGCTGCTCTGGGCAGAGTCATAAGGCTTCTGTTCTGTTTCTCCTGCCAAAATTGACAGCAGATTTCAAGGCAAAAGTCACGCAGTGTTGTCTTCAGTTTAATAGTCTACCAACCCTCAAGTTTCACTTAAAAGCCTTGAATTTATTTGTCATCACATTGTGGTCTAAAAGAACATGATGTCTCAGTAAAAAGTATGACAAACACTCCTAAACCTTACTTTCTTAAGTTTATACTTTAATAAGTGCCATTTTTTCTTATTGTAGCCATGTTCATCTGTTTGGGGGATTAAGCTGGACTCAAGCTTTCATGCTTTATATGCATCCCGCATATTTCAAGTCCAACTAAAGTAGTTCAAATATTTGAAGCTATTCCTAAATATATTCTGGCCCAGATCTGTTGCTTTGATGTACACTTTGCTCTCTGAGTACAAAACCTACCCCTTCTGAACAGTTTTGACATCAGAAGGACAATATGAGGCCGAACAAAGCAGTGGCCATGGCAGTGAGTGACAGGACTTGGCCACGAGAACTGGATCTACTGCAGTGATCATGCTCTTATTCCCAGTGCTTAGCATATTGGAAACGGGCACACTGCCCAGAACAAAATATTGGACAAATTAAGCTTGTGTGTGTGCGTGCGAATGGAGTGACTCCACACTAAGAGAAGGAGGAGACACACACGGTATGACTTGTGTTTGTTTGTGTGTGTGAGTGTGTGAGCATATGGGTCAAGTGTAAGTACGCGCCACACACCCACCACTGTTCGGAACAGCATGATGATCTTCATTTCAGAATAAAATTGTTCACATCAATGACACATACTCTTCAACAGTGGAAAACACAGTTACAACCAAATTAAAGCAACCAAATGATGACAGAAATGATGTAAATCTCATACTCAGCTACGAGCTTAGCTTGGAGGGTGTGCGACGAATGACCATGAAGGAATCCCCAGTTCTAGAAAGCTTATCAGCCACATTCAGATGAATTAGATTCAGTGACAGCATGAAGAGGAGAAATATTAGCTACTTAGCCTAAGTTAAGAAGCAGCATTGTGTTTATATATATATTATATATGTAGCTGGTGCTGGAGGTGGAGCAGTACTAGAGAGTTGCTCAGAGTGAGAGGCACCGGGCAGGTGTGGAGGTAACTTGCAAACTCTCAGCTAAGCACCACTATGTTGGAGTTTTCCCAGTTAATCAGGGGG
>OMLM01011962.1:108845-123559 GCA_900302695.1 Helostoma temminkii
GCTGGCCTCTTCCCAGGTTGTCCCTTGTCACCAATCCTGTTGGTAGTTTTCATGAACAGAATTTCAAGGCGCAGACAGGGGGAGGAGAGTATTTGATCTGGAGATTTCAAAACTGCACCTATGCTTTTTGTAAGTGATGTCAGGCTGGTGGCTTCATCTGACCATGACAATCAGCAATGACTGGCACGGTTTGCAGATGAGTCTCTAAGTATGAGGCCATGGTTCTCTGATGGAAAACGGTCGACTGCTCTCTTTGAACTGGGAATAAGTCCTTGCCCCAGATGAAGGAGTTTAAGTACCTCAGGGTCTTGTTCATGAGTCGGGGTAAAATCCAGTGAGACATTCACAGGTAGATTGGTGCAGCATCTGCAGTTATGCAAGGGTGTGTATTAAACCGTTGTGGTGAAGAAGGAAATGAGCCAAAAGGTAAAGCTCTACCAATTTACTAGTTGGTCTATGTTCCAAAACTCACCTTATGGTTACAGGACCTGGGTAGTAAACAAAATGCAAATGATACTCAGCTAAACCATCTCCACCTCATAGATAGATGAAAAATAAAGATTTCATATATAAAACACAAAAATGCCATATACTGTATGTGCACACACACAATCACACGCACACAACCTACTCCCTCCCCTATCTCTCTGGTGTGAAAGTAGATCCAGGCAGTAAAAAGATCCAGATATTGTAATAGCCACTTAAATGGGGTCTGCTGTAGCCCACAGCTGCTGCTTGCCTCTATGGTGCCCCCTCCCCCCCAGCCTTGAGCCCTGTAGACTATTCTGCTGCTGGTGGTTGGTCTTCCTCCCTGAGGGCAACCAGGACTGTTAGGCCACCATTAGTCCTGCTAATGGGCCTGACAACTGTGCCACATCCTCAGCATTTAGACCTCCTCTGTCTGGGATATGGATATCGACCAGTTCAGTGGAAATGGAGAGTGGGAGTCGATTTCAAGTACATATAGGCACAAGCGTTATACACAAACAAATACATAAATGCAAGATGCTCAGTGTAGCTGCAGTTCAGTGAATGGATGGACACATGCACAATAACGTGCTCACCATTTGAGTAAGATCAAAAAATTAGTAGTTTATCTGTCCACAGACGATCTTGCAGGACTGTGTGTGTTTCTGTCTTGCTGTGGCTCTGTAATTGCATTACTTTAAATCTTGTCCACATCAGCTCGAGATTAGTAAAGACAGGCAGGTGGTGTAAATATCTGTATATGCAATTCTGCTACGTAAATTATAAGGACAACTGAGCTCAACAAAGTCACTGAATGTCTTTAAATTTACGCTGACCTTAGCAAAACTTGCATTAAACTACAAAACTATTGCTGACCATTTGTAACAGAATCTATGGAATATGCATCCTGAAAGTCAATACTTCTGTGTTGAACATGCTTTGTCCCTGGTGTGGGGAATTATGTAGGTCAATAATATAATGTAAAAATGCCAATACTTTTCTCATTACAGTCTTTTCTTAGTTGAACGTGGTTGCAAACCAAATACTGTTGTGATTCAGATGGTTGGTCAAACAAAACAAGCTGGAAATCTTAGCAGGCATTCATTTCCTACAATTTTATAGCTCAACAAATTAACCTAGACAATGATCAACAGATTAATATTTTACAAAAGTGTTTTATGGTATGGTCTTACAATGCTTAGATTGAAATGCCCCCAGGCCTTATCACAGAGAGGCCATTATATTACATTTTCAATTTAGTGTTTGCTTTAATCCACCAGTGTGTACAGGAGAAACGCAGCATGTGTACATTTTAAACTCTCTGGAAGCCTGGAAGTGCTGACCCCGTTTTACCAACTGAACAGCAACATCTGTACAGGAAATATTCTAATTTCACCTGTCCATATTTAATAAATAATGACCAATAATACTGTATGGAGGAGGATCCCTTGGCACAATGGTCAGTGAAGTACTTTTACTGTAAAGTAATTCATGAGAAAGCAGAGGAAGACTGGCAGACAATTGCCCTGCACAGCGAGCTTTGCCTGCCTCACTTGATTAATTTCACACACGCACCCACCACAGCTTCTACCAGTGTCTTCCCGTATGTCTGTCATAACGTACAAGATATGGGCTAAGTGACTAGCTACATCATGTAAATGCAATATAATAATATACTCCTACTCAGTCACCATATAATTGGCTATATACTTGTACACATATTAGTGTGAATGGACAGCACTGGTCTGTCACCTCCTGCACTTAACACTCCATATTTAAAGTTTGTCTTCTCTCCTCTACTGTTACTAGAGTGTATCAGGCCAATGTGGACTGTGCAATTAGCAGGCATGTTCAGGATATTTATACAATTTTGAAATCAGTGCAGTGAAGTGCACTTGTTTGCACGTGTTATTTGCCACCTATCTGCCAAGTAAAAACCTATTGTGATAGTGGATTTTCTATGTGGCCCATTCAGGGTTGAAATATGCTGTTTGCGCAGTCGCTTTAATTAGTTGACTTGGCACCAGCCTTTAACCAGTGTAGCCTTTTCGTGCTACTCTCATAAACTTACTCATCAGTCGGTACTTTATATGATTGACTGTTATTTGTTACACTCATTACAACCATCACGCACCTCTCTAGAGTCTCCTTCAGGTTGTGTCAGTACTGATTCATTATCCGGACTGACTGCAGGTCAAACATTTTATTGACATGAATCTGTTTTGGAAACAAAGAGGGGTAAATAACATCTCACCTGCAGCCTCCGTCTTCGGATGATCCCAGAATCATCCATGGCGCGTGTCCGGCTTCACACCTGTCAAAAGGTCTCGCGGCTCCTGCGGTCTCCAGGTAACGGCGAGATAAACCTAACTCTCGCGTGGCTTTCAGCGAGCCAGCACGGCTTGTCAGGACACTGCTAAAACGAAAAGCTTGGCGGAGTTTCAACTAATTGAAACATAATTCATCAGTCAAAAGCAGGTGATTTCAGCCAGTGAACTAAATGGTCATACTATGTTCACTGTGGCAAATAACGACAGGCAGAGGACGGTGGTGCTCCTTAGTCGAAATGAGCTTTTTATATAAACGCAATATCTAGGAATTTCACAAGAGACCAAAGTTTACAAAGTACTGTCCTGTGCTCAGCCCCTGCTGACATCCCATGCTGGCAGGTAGATACAGACATTAGTGTCTGTGATGGGAACTGCTGAATAAGCGAGGGGCTGCGCGGTGGGATCAGCGTGCTCTGCGTGAACCAAAGTCCAGCCGAGATACACAGAAGAAGCCTCCTGAACAACTCAGACTGTCAGACCGAAGGTTATCACACCCGAGATTAGACAATCCAAACAAAAGTTTGCGCACATCTTCATCCCCACACGCACAGTGCGAATCACAGTTCAGACCAAGCGCAGTTTCTCATAACTGGCTCGTTGCGCCAGTTAACAGCCAAAAGATCCAACAAAATCCAACCATGATGATGCTTCATCCGCGGCGATGCTCTTGGTTTGCAAACGAAATCCTCCACAAGCAGCCGAATCACGTGCAGCACAGTCTGTGTGCTGAGAAGGCACCTGTGCATGTGTGCACACTGAGTTCAGTGCATGCAGATTGCACACTAAACTGCGAATCTCAATGATATGACAAGTCCACACGCCGGCAGTGCGTCTGTGCATTAAAAAGGCGCTACCGACGGGACTCTGTAGCGAGTGTGTACATCCCCCCGGCGAAAAACACACACATCGGCGGCGAAAGGAGGTTGATCACTTCGCGTTTTCGTCCTCCAGTAAATGGTTTCTCCCTTTTCCTGAGATGTCTTCACTCTGTTTTTCTCTGGTCTAACATTGCTGTTCTCGCGAAATGCAATCTGTGGTTACTACACAGGTTTTGCTCCATCCTCAGCCACAGCCACCCACTCCCTACTACCAAATGATGTTTAACCCCTGAGCGGCCGGATGCTTAAAAAACGTGGATGTGAGAGTTATGTTTTTTCATCCCTTATTTTGGAATAACTGAGTTTGAATCGGGTAACTGGAGGGAGGGTGGAGGGTTGGCCAAAAGGACACATCATAGCTGATAACTCAGATCCAAACACATTATTTTCCAGTGGACTAACACGTCTCCAGTTTTCTAGGCTCCTTGAAAAAAGAGCACCTGATACCCGCACATTACTCTGTGTATGTAAACATGGGATTGTTAATAATTACCATCCTGTTAGAAACAGGAGTCGGACTTTTTGATGATATACCGTGAGACTATACCAGTGACATGATTTTTATGTGATCAACTAAATGCATCTGTCAAGGTTTATAAAGTCACATGATGGCAGTCAGACAGTAGGCCTCAGGGTCAGCTCACTTTCAACAGTAGTTTTTTTTTCTCAAAGCCCCACTCAGTGTCAGCTGTAGCAGTCTTGATCAATTTCCCAGACAAACACTCCTGACTTGTTCTTTAATACAGTATCTATTTATTGATTAGTGATAGTCTATAAAGTTAGAAGATACTGTAAAACGATCATCACAATTGCCAAGAGAACAAGGTGACATTTTCACATTGTTGGGTGTCTGATGTTTTTGAATATTTCGTACAAAACTCAAATATACTTAAAAAAACGATGGATGCTAGTTTTGTTTGAGAAAAGACTAAAGTTGTGTAAATTTCTGAATCAAGCTCTGATGTAAAAAAATCCCTTACAGCATATTGTTTTATATTCATCCATCCATATTTTATCCATATGATTGACTTCTGTTTGAAACAGATATACCCTTGGACCAAGAAGGAGACACGGATATTATATTTTATGAGACTGACAAATCCTGTAAACTTGGTCCCATTAGGTCCTATGAGGTTTACTCCGGTAAACCTATTAGTAACACTTTGCATAATGTTTTCATTGTTGTGTATTTTGTTAAAGCACTTAATCAGGAAGTGTTTGTGGTGTTTTGTCTGGCTTGTGTAATGGATTGTCTCAGCAACATTAACACAGCCTGCCGTCATGTTCCAATGAAAAAAGGCATCAAGGATTATGCATTATTCAACATTCACACCTGTCACACATGGGATTCACTGCCACATAACACTTCACAGCTCCTCATCCTTGATCCAAATGTTAATGAATGAAGGCTGGCACAAATTCCCACCAAGGTGATTTTTCAGAGAAAGGTTGACAGAATAACAAACCGTTAGAGACTTCAGCAGGCTTAATATGCAAGTGAACTATCCAGTTCCTATGTCACGTGGATGTCGACAAAAGGAATGAACTCCCTGATCAATACTACAGGAAAACCACCACTAAGCATTGTCTGTACTAAAACATTTAAGAGCAAAGTCCATCAGCGTGATCACACAATGTGCTGTGTTTGTCAGGATGATATAGCTCTCTGAAACATCCTCACAAGAGATAGAGAGCGAAAACCACACAAGAGGCTGGGATAGTTGGAGACAAGAGGGAGACTTGGCTTGGCTCGGCTTGACTTGGCTTTTAGCATCATGGCCTTAATGTTCCCGGTCTCTCTGAACAGACGGAGCTGGCAGACCTTAGTTCCTCTCACTCAGAGATTTACTGCTGAGTTCAACCTCAGCACTCTACTACCACCACTACAAAACTCTCAGTTTCGACTGCACATATGCTCTCCATCATCTAATAAGTACAATAAGGCCAATACATTTGCATTTAAAAGGGGACCTTAATTGTTGTAGGGCTTATGATAGTGATAGTAATAATAACAATAATAATGATAATAATAATTATTATTATTATTGCATTATTTGGTTGGTCTACAAAATGTGAATAAGTTACCTTCACAAATTCTTCAAGCCCAATGTGACATTTTTATATATTTATTTATTCATTTGTCAGAACAATACTTAACCTGAAAAGACTACATTTATTATACCACACAGTGAGAAGCAGCGAATTCTCAAATATCAAAAGGCATTCTTGGCATGTTTTCTGGAAGTAATTACAAAAGAAAATAGCTGCTAATTCATTTTAAGATCACTGACTAATCACTTCAGCAACAGATGGCCCATAAAAGCTAATATTAGGCTTTTATAAAAACAATTTAAAACTATTTAAAAAGCAACAGATGTGTTGTCTCTGCATGAATCACTATTTTTGGGATAAGGTTAACCAAACCTTGCAATAAGTTCTTGTCAATTCTTTCTCGCATCTGGCATCTGTATTCTGTAACTCTCACACTTTAAGGACAATATGTCCTTAATGGAAACTGGAATATGTGCAATCTAATGACATCTGGGCAAACTTAGAACAGCTACTGAATGAACCTTGTGGTAATAATGTTTTCTCAACTGCTGTTTTCAACATATTTTGTTTGGTTTTGCATACATTTTAAACAAAAATGTCTACATTGCATCAATCCATGTTGTTGTAGTATTTAACAGCAGTTTACAAACTCTGTCCTGCACCGAGGAACCTGTTAGCGCAGTATAATTAATATATTTTAAAAATGAATCCAATCATGTCAACACTGGTGTTGAAAGGCTGCAGGATATTATCGTAACCAAACAAACGTGGTCATTAGTGAAAATATGTTAGAAGCACAAATGTGCACCGACGTCAGCAGGTGAAAAATAGTGTTTTGGGGAGTGACCCAGTTACCAGCTTGTCTGACTCCTCCAGCACATTTAGCCTATGCGGTGTTTCTTATTAATATTAAAAAATTAATGAAGTGCACATGAATTTTACATCTTTTTTTGTTCACTGGGTGCTGCCAGATTGAGGAGGGGAGGCAGCAGTGTAGAGCTCATACAGGGCACAGTTTTAACATTTAAAGACTTTTTCCTATTGCTCTGTGCAAAAGCTCTCAAAATGATGTCACTCTTTTTCAATGGATGCCCTGAGGGAGGTCACATGAGGTCAACTCTCTGCAGCCAAAAAGCTTGGCAGGGCTGGGGTTTGGAATATGCCTGCTGCTTGTGCAAACCCATTTCCTGCCCTGATAAGCCTGTGTCACAAGAGTCACATCAGCTCACATCTCTTCATAGACTGCAAGTGCCTGTATTCAAATCTGCTGTGTGTGTGTGCAGGTTAATAAGAGAAGTCAGCGTTGCTCTCTTAAAATGCAACATGCAGGAACACTGTGAAATGTGTTGATTGGACTATTCATTTAAATTTTGCTGCCATAGCTTGTTTATCATTCATCATACAGTTAATTTAATAATATTAATGATTATGAATTTCACTGAGTGCAAACTACTACTGCACACTCACACCTGCGATTTTGGTAATGACGTGTCACAGGCATGCTGTGAAAAAGATCTATATAGTACAGTAGCCACTACAGAACTTCGCCTTCTAGATACTGGGGACAATATAGGGACTCATACATGAGGCAACAACAATGTACAATTTGACACATCTTTCACCTCCCACTTCTCTTTTTATACCTATACCTTTTCTTCCAATAAACCCACTTGTTGCTTGCTAATGTACTACTTTGGTCCACAACTCCTTAAAACACCTACAGTACACCTCCCCTTGTCTTCCTCTCAGCTCCCACCTTATCCTCATTTCTAGCCCTGCCTGTCTAGAAGAAGTGGGTCACAGGCTACAGCTGTGCTAAAAGCCTAGACTGAGACAAGTTTCTCTAAATAAAACACCACACAATCAGTTGTCTCAGGGGTGCCTCGTCATACATATATAAACATAAATCGAGAGAAGAGGGGAAGGGGTTCAAGAGAGAGAGATAATGTAAATGATTGATCAATTACGTGCATTTCTGGTCTTGTTGTCACTGTGAAAATAATTCATTTCCATAAATTTTGCTTGCAATTTAGGCAGCTTCCTTATACACTACTGTCTTTTTTAAATAGCTGCTTTTTGTGCTTGCTGCTAGAAATGTTTCTATTTACTGTTGGGCTATCTACTGACAGTTTCAGTACAAAAAAGTTCGACTCAAAACCCTACATTAGTCTAAGTACACAAAAATTATTATCACAAAGACTTGAATAATAAAATGGAAATGTACCCATTCTGCACAACTAAGCCTGTAAATAAAATATCACCATACCATTGCAACATTGTGTAACATGAATGTTGTGAATGCTGCTCAAGGTAGAGTTTTACAGTTATATACATGGTTCCTAATCAATAGGGGTCAGGATTCTCCACAGGAAAATCTGAAAATTCCTGCTGACCTTCATGGCCAAATACTTGCAAAACATACTGTGCTTTGTCTGTGAAGCTAATTAGTAAATAGTAGCATGCTAACATGCTATATTAAGATGGTGAACATTATACCCCAAAGGTGCTGTTCACTTGGTGCTATCAGTGGGACTGGCTTTAAAGGGGTAAAACTACAGCCATTTCCCTCCTTGTCCCTGCTCCCCTGTTTCTGCAACTACGTCATTCACTTCATATAACTCTGTGGTTGTTCTCCTAGCTACCATTAGCTGTTAGCTGAAAAGTGATGGTGACTCTGTACAGCAGCACTGCATTCCAATAAGATGCTTTCTGACATGCAGTGGAGCCCCAAACATCCATCCATACATTTTCTGAACCGCTTTGTCCCCATAGGGGTCGCAGGCGTCCTGGAGCCTATCTCAGCTATCATCCAGGTGAGAGGTGTGGTACACCCTGGACAGGTTGCAAGTCCATCACAGGGCCACATATAGACAAAGACAACCATTCACATTCTCACTCACACCTACAATTAACCTGACTGCATGTCTTTGGACTGTGGGAGGAAGCCTTGGGCCTGCAATGTCACCTACTGGTTGCAGGCAACAGAAAAAACAACACCACGAATCAAAACAGGGAGTAGCAGAGACAACGCATCTGGTGCCATTTATACTTAATTTGTATGAAAATATTTGTTTGATGAGTTGTTGCATATTTGAGTTCTTGAAGACATTTCACCTGTCATCCGAAAGGTTCATCGGTTCTGATTGACTGGTTTATGAACTCTGTCTCTCACCACTTCATGGAACACAAACTGCTGGTGATCATAACCCCACACCACTGGGCTGAGGACACGCCTACAAGTACAGATGGAAAGAAGAAGGAACATAAATATATCGCTATCCTAACTGGGCCTTTTTTTTTCAAATCCAGAAAAAGTACTTCCACAACAGACAGAAGAAGAAAAAGAAGAAAAAAAGAACAAGCAATACCATCAATATCGTCATTGCTGTGTTGTAGAAGTGTCTGAAAAACTCAGGAGGATTTTCAACAAACACCTAGTTCACACTAGGACAAAGGACAAAGCACCCAGACACAAACACAACACTGGGCCACTCCAAAACGGTAATTCTGCTTGTTTTGTGGACTTGCTGGTGCATTTCTGATCATTGTCCTGCTGCATAACCCAAGTGTCCTTGAGGTCACAAACTGATAGTCAGACATTCTCCTTCAGGATTTTCTGATTCTGAGAGTGCAGGATTCATGGTTTCATTAATTATGGCCAGTCAACCAGGTCCTGAAACTGCAAAGCAGCCCCAGACCATCACACTACCACCACCATGTTTGACTCTTAGATATGATATTGTTTTTATGAAATGCTGTGTTAGTTTTACGCCAGATGTTACAGGATGTTCCAAAATCATTGCACACAATATTATCCCAAAAGTCTTTGGGATAATCAAAATGTTTTATGCCATATTTTTGTGTGTTATTTTCAGTCAGCAGTGGCTTTGGCCTTGGAGCTCCCCCATTGATGCCATCTTTGCACAGTCTCGTCTTATAATTGAATCATGAACACCGACCTTAACTGAGGCAAGTATCAGCCCAGCACCAGTTATACGAAGAGAAGAGAGAGAGAGAAAAGTTGTTTGCAATGGCCCTGTTATGTAATGCACCAAAGTGCAATGGGGACACCATGTGGATAGGATTTGCTACTCCAAGTGTAAGGAGCCACCATATGTTGAATGGGCCAGAGAAATGTCAGGCCTTCTGAGAGAAACTGGTGAAGATAATTTAACCTGAAAGCCTGAAACAGCAGAGTCTGTGGACAGAATGAATAACAAGGCTGGAGTTCACACTTTGGATTAGACTGCTCCATTTAGACCACATGGTGATTGTCACGGCATGAATAATAATTACAAAAGTTATAAATTATGAGGAAACTGCTGAATTATCTTTTAATCTTTACTCATGACAACTTGATATTAACAAAATTTGAACTGAGCCAAGATTAAATATAGTGTTTTCTGTTAGATGGAGAATTCCTGAAATTGTCATGTTTGCTACTACTGTATGGCATTTACAAAACATTTTGCCACTTTTAATGAGATAGTGCAGATTGTCTTTGGTTTAACATATTAGTGGCACTGACTGCTTGTTTTACTGTACGTTCATTACAATACAGCCACTTATGCAGTTTGGTGCAACACCCTTTAATAAAAGTGGAAAAAATTTTGGATTTTTTAAAAATCCACTGCAGAAAGTGTGAAAAAAGGAAGTGACTGTTTGTTTTTTATAGTTTTTCAATAGTAGGGTATGAAAACAATAATTTTAAAGATAACATCATCTATCATCTAACCGCTTGTCCTTGCAGGACTTGCAGGATTGCTGGATCCTAACCCAGCGGTCACTGGGTGGGAGGAAACTGGAGTATCTATCACAGGACATGAGGAGACCATGTAAACTCCACACAGAAACGCACCTGCACAACCTGTGCTAACCACTACATCACCATGCCGCATGCTCAAAGGCAACACTCTAGACTAAATATAATCCAAACCGCTGACATTTTTGTGAAACTGTGGTATTAGCTATTGTGGCTGTTTGAACACTTTACTTCAGTTTTCATGCACCTGAAACATTACATCAGTCCTATAGTATTGCTATAATATTTGTTCCTCGTCATTTTTTATCTGACATATAATGACAATCATTTTGAAACAACTCATTCATTCATGAAAGCTTTCTGTGTCAGTAGTGGAAAAGAACCAGACTAATCCAATGAATGCAATTAAAGAGACGTTGTGAAAAGAAACTAGGACTATGTGTAACAGCCGCAGGGATTACACACCTGCTGACCATACGTGACGTGAGTCATGGTGATGGAGAAGCTGTTCTTAGTGCTAAAAACAACAATACACACATCTTTTGTGGAAGTCAAAATGCTATTAAATTTTTGAATATTAAATTCCTAATATGAACTTAAATAAAAACCCAATATTCAATATTGAGTACTATAACATACAATACTGCAAAACACTGTCTGTTTTGTAACTGACAGCTTAAACAGTTAATTATCAGAATTAATGTTGTGCCAATACACTGATAGTTTCATCCTATTTCCTCTCCTAAATGCTGTGACATAAAAAAAAACACTAATCGCAATATGTAACACTGTGAAAAAGCTATGAGAATTGTTATGCTTTAAAGATATTTTTGTATAAGACTAAATTAGAGCAGATATCATTTTTAATATACCATATATCAATACTTCAAAACTTAACTTAATTTTTCTTCTTACTTATTTTCTTCAGTCTTTAATCAAAATAATTTATCTTGAATTTAAATTTTTAGGTTGAGTTTAATTGTATAATTGTCCCGTACCGTTTCTTAACTGGATGTACTCTTCCTCCTCGTTAATCAGCCCCAATCTTAGTGTCTTAGAATTAGTGTCTAAAGCTCTACTCTGTTATCTCATCTACGTATTCAGAAAAATACAGTAGTCTTGAATAAGAGTCTAGTGACTCCTTCTGGCACCTAGCCTGGTATCACTTACAGTCTGTAATTAGTGGAAAAACAATCCAGGAGTTAAATCTTATACTCTGCTTAACCTCATGTGCACTCAGTAACTTTAGTTCTGCAAAGACAGGGCCTCTTTTCTCTTTTGCTCGACAAAACCACTTCCGCCTTGTTTTGTTTGATATCTTAGATAAGATAATGAATCCTAATAACTTTAGTAAGCTTGTTACTGTGAAGGTCACATTTTGATGGAGTGTCTTTTTTTTTTATCTAGCAATCATCCGGTCACACCTGGTAAGCAATTGTCCACAGGTATTAATGTTCTTCAAACACTGAAGATGAAGTCATATTTGGAAGATGACCAAATACCACAAAACTAAGAACATTTCATTTTAGAGTCCTGAACAAGTACTGAAGAAATGTTATGGTAATCAGCTAATTTTAGCATGTTAACATGTTAAACTAACCTGGTGAACATGGTATAAGCATAATTGCTGCTGACCACCAGCAAGCATTTAGTATCCCAGAAACAAGGGCTTTCATTCACAATGAGGCAGTTGCTGGGTGATTGTCTAACGGAATTACAGTAGACGGTCTTATCCTAAAATATACAGAGCCACCCTAGTCTTCGCCAGACATGGGCTAACTATTTTTAATCTCATTGACGCAGTAGGAGTGCAGGTCACTTAGAGGGATTAGATGAGGAGCCTGGGGAGGTTATAAATGGACGCAAAAGTGTGAGTCAGAAGAGGAATCAGACAAGATACAAAAGATTAAGCCTTCCGCCGTGCTGGTAAAGACAAGCAGATCCAGATACTTGCTGCTGAGGCTGAAGCAGTTCTGAGGACCCAACAACTAACATCCCAAGAGAGGTTGTGGACTTTGCCTACAGCTTTTAGACATTCAAGCATCGTTAACCACAACCATGGAGCCTGTGGCCCAGACAGTGACCCCCTCTGCAGCCTTCGACAGAGAAACTTTCCCTCGGAAAGTCCTGCGAGCAGCCCCAAGAGGAGCCTCGTCTCATTTTGTGGGGAGCTCAATCATGATCCTGTCCTCGTTTGCAGTCTCCTCTTTAGCTATGAACTGTGGGAAGAAGATCCAAGAGTCGAGACACAAACCCAACGAGAACTAGCAACAGTGGGCAGGTGGCTTTGCCTTTTTCTTAGTTAATGTGTTAAATTGAGTGAACCAAGGAAAATTTTATTTTTGTTATATGACGGATATCCAATCATAGCCAGCTGCCTTTTGTGTTCCCATATAGAAATGCAATGTGTTATGGCATGAGTGAATTTTCATGTGTCGTGGAGAAAAAAAAAAAAAAATCTATGTCAACAAAGATGAAGCTTTCCTGGATTTTAAAGACAACAAAAGATGAAAAGCAGCAACTGCTGTGATTTCTGAGAAGTCAGACATTTGGAAACCATCTGACAATCCATCGATGCAACACCAGACATGCTCAGCTGGGTTAATCCGGACGACACTGTGGTACCTGAAGATGGGAATAATATGCAGTAATACCATCAAACCTCATGCTCCTTTTTACCTCATATTTGTAGCCATCAGTCTCATCACACTTAAGATTTAGAGAGTTTTATACATAATAGCCATAAAGGACATTTGTATTAGAATAACAACAAACCTTTGGTTAAGAAATTTCTTCATCTTTGCTTAAAGGCCAAGACTTTGAATCTTAGTATTTAACTCTGAGGAAATTAAATTAAATTAAATTAAATATTGATGTCAAGTAACAAAAAGCTTGTATTCAGTCATTTTTTATTGGAAAAAAAATGTAATTTACCATTTAAAATTGAATTTGGATTAAGACATATTGTATGGCCTCTCTTTATGCTTTGTCTATGTTTAAGAAGACAGACATGTTTACATTCCTAAGTAAGAGATTGCAAAGTGTAATGTTTTGTATCTGCATTGAAACACTGGAATAGTATAATACCAATCCTAATTCCCTACATGAAGAAAAACTAAAATAAATTAGAGTCTTGTGCAGTCTTAGAGATCCGAGTGTCATGTAACTTTTTTTCTTATGTTATCCAGCCATGTACAATAACATCATAAACATCCCATAGTTCTGTTCTGAAAACTAATACTGAAATGGGATGTATACAGACTATCAATGACATGTCTGAATCCATGCTACACTTTCTAATGTGTTCACATTAGAAAAGTGACAAAATTAACATTAAGATTTTTGTGGTTACTGTTGACGCACACTATTGTCCCATAATGCAGTAAATAAAAGAGCTACTCACAGCTGGGGAAATATTCACTACACTGATACCACAAATAGTTTACCAACTGTGGGTGTTCAACAAAAAAAAAAAAAGAATAAAATGTTAAACACAATTTTGCTCAACATCACACATACTGTACCTTTTCTGACAGTACAAAGTACTTTAATATGTTAATTATTATGTTATACTACGACAGTTAATATGGTGTGTAGTATATGCACTGTATAAAATAATGTTTTAGTCCAGAGCCCTGATTCTTTTATAAAACTGGTTCATTATTTGAAGTCAGATATAAATATTTCCACAAACATTCGTATCCAAGTTCCTAGCACTTACACATTTGTGTATTAAAAGTTGTTTGATGAATCATTTAAGTGCGACAAATATACAAAACGGAAGGGGGCAAATACTTTTTCACAACACTGTAATAAGAAGTTGGGACATAGCTTGTGTGTGGCTGTGCAGTGATTCTACTCTGTAGTTGTTAAATTATGTTTGAAATGTTATACAACTGTCAACGTCTCAGATCAATGGAGGTGCCAAGTGAGGACAAAGTGAGGACAAAGTGAGGACAAAGTGAGGAATGTGCTCACATGTGTGTTAATGTGTGGGTGCATCAGTGATCTGTGCTCTCACTTTAGCAATTTGTTCTCTCCATTTTGTAATTTGTGAGCATGATTAACTTTTTCTCCCCCGTGGCCGCATGGCTCCGTACTTATCAATGGCTGGTTCAAGATAAACACACAATGCTTTTTACCAAGTTGCCACCAGGGGCCAGTATTGTCATAATTTCCAATGTCTTTTTTTGCTTCTTTTCCCCAAACATGGTTTAAATATAT
>OMLM01011964.1:0-11411 GCA_900302695.1 Helostoma temminkii
AACATCAGAAAAAAGGAACATGAGAAGCTTGAGAAATAAGGGGGCTAAGAGAGATGCTAGTGATTCCAGCTGATTCCAGGAATAACATCCATGATCTTTGTCCAGAATAGCACAGTCCTAGGACCAACTAAGATACTGTGCAGGACCCTCAAGGTCTGGTAGAGGACCTGAGCTTGAAGCAAAGATGATCGCCCACAGGGGATAAGTGGGGATTTTCCTCTTTTGCTTATTATGCAAACTGATGCAATGGAGCTCATCTTCTTTCCTGGGATCAGTCAGGGATCTGTGTCCCTCCATTAATTCTTAACAAATCCCTCCATCCATCACTGACTTTATAATGGTTGGCTGTGACCCTGAGCTAGTTATTATCCTCATTGTGACTGTGGCTGGGGTTTCACTAATGAGGCAACTTTGAGATCAATCATGAATAATGTATGTTAATTTGCCAACATAGTATTTAATTTTGTCCTGTATCCTAGTGTCCACTGCAGGATGATTTTGGGAGGATTTTGCTATTAAAGTATTTTTATTCAGTAGATGTTTAAACAAGGCAACTACTCGCATGAAATGTTTGGAAGAACAGCCCTGAGGAAAAACCACAGCCATGTGCAGGCTTTCATAATATTTTATTATGAATTATCATAAATCACAAATGTGGCATTCATTAAGTAAACATGCCAGAGTCATTTTGGACAAAACAGAACAGGCAGTTTTGCTCAAACCCACTGCAGACACTGCAGCCAAATCCAAAGTCTCTGTGGCTTTCTTTGAACAAAATGAGACTAAAGTCTAGGAAAAGTGCTCGTGACAGCATGACTTATCAGACTTTTAGAAAAAGACTTTAAACAGATGTAGCTGGTAATGTGAGTTAGCAGCAGGCTGGGACCTGCAGAGCCACATCTCGTGCCCTACTTAACCTGTCAAGTTTAGTCTGAGAACTACTCAATCAAGTCTCAATGGGTGTAAAAAAGACAAGTGCAGAGGTGAATGAAACACTGAGGGGATCAAAAGGGCTTGTGAGTATTTTTATCCTGAGGCCTTTACCAAGATGCTCGAGAAAGTAATCTGGGTTTAAGAGCTGTTTTCATTAAATTTCTTCAGTGCTTCAGAATAATTAGATAGCTGGACAGCAGCACAAATGACAAATCTGGCACTGACTCCACAACTGCATGGTCCTGTGTCTTGAGAGTGGTGTGCCTGGATGCTAAGTGGTTATTCATAGAAAAAGATGTTTATAATGCTTCAAGGCTGTCATGGGAGCAGCTGTGGGCAATGAGGAAGAGACCTAGGTGAGCAGGCAGTGCTAAGTGACTTTGTAGTCCAGAGAACACACAATTTGACCGAGTACTCTATTAATTGAGTGGTGCATTTTCCCAGTCAGGACTGATATACCGTCATTTTAGTTGCAGGCTGAAAAACACAGATATATTATTGAAAAATAACAGTAAATCTCAACACTGATGTTTATATCTTTTCTTACTATTAATGTCCAATACTGTAATTTTTTTGATTTGTGTGTTCTCTTTGTTATTTGTGTTGACATGGATCTTTCTGGGAGTGGTTCTTTTCTTTCCTTTCTTTAATGAGAGAGCAGCTGTAACAGGCAAAACTATTTCCCTCTGGGATTAATAAAGTTTTTTGAATCTTGAATCTTGAATCTTAATCACAAAATAAAACCTAACTAACTGCTGACAAACATGTGCATCATGATAACCTGTTTAACCGTTAGACCTATGTAACTTTGTTCTTTAAAGGGATCAGACAGTAGCCCACGGGCATCACAGTGGGCAGCGACACACGACCGACACTCGAATGCTTCAATATCTGGTGGTGTAACCTGACATAGGGCTGGCATCAGTCTGTGGGGGCCCTGGGTGACATTTGACTACAGCTCCAGGAGGGCCAGATGTGTTGCTTTGATGGAAAAGAGACATGTCAGCTCAGAATGCCAGCGTGACAGAGACGAACATACAAGGAAAGATTGGTCTATGGATTGGGATGCAACCGTACTTGCAAAACCCACGAGAGAGTTCAAATAAAAGTACTTGCTGATAACTCCTGGTGCGATTTCCAGAGAATTTGAAAGATGCATCCTTAATACACTGATCAATCTGCACTGGAGAATCCTCAACTGCATGAGACAAAATAAACAGAGGAAATAAATAATGCTGCCTTTATCACTCTCTCGCTGTCAATTAAAACAAATTCTTATCAAAGCCCTTCACTTTTATTAAAATACAGAACACTGACAGACCAATAACCTCTGACAAATTAATTGAATTTTGACGGACAGCTCATAGCAAGAAGAGAGCTGAGGGGATCATTAAAAAGACCTCAGTGGAGATCAACAAATAGACACTGATAAGCCTGACTATTTGAGAGCAATAAAACACGTTGTATGACTTTATTATACAGCAAATATGTTTGCTTATGTGTTGGATTCATTATAAGTTCATCCAACAACACACTTTTATGGACTTGATCTGGTTTATGGAGTAAATCTTTTATATTTTTTATCAAAGCAAAAGCCAGGCAAAACAAAACAAGTTACTAACCATTTAATTCACTTTAAAGTACCCAGAGATGTACACAAATAAAATAAAAGTTCGAGAAGCAAGTGACACAGATTAGAAACTAAATATACTTTAACACATGAAAGCTCCAGCTTAAAGGACTCACAATTTAAAGTGGACAAGGACTTTATACTGGAGAAACGAGATGTAATAGGTGTTATATTGTTGTCTTGTCCTGGACAGACTAGGATGGATACAGATGACAGCTCCATGTGACTATGCAAAACTGTGGCTGAAGGCAAATTTAAATTTTATTTGAGGTGTCTCATTTTCTTATAACTTGCTCTTATAACTACCTTTTCTAGTGAAAGGCTATGAGAATAAATAATATATAATAATTCTTAGTATTTATTTGGGGAGAACTGCTGCATCAGTAGCCTGGACCAGATGCTGGTCTGCCTAAACATTATACCACCTCAGTCTCAACAAATGCCAGTCAATGTTTTCTAGTAAATACAGTTTTGTATTGCTGAGGCAGAATTGTTTTAGAGGAAAAGATTCAAAGATTAGGGGACTTCCATGCCAGAACCCTTGCTATTGGGTGTTTGACTGCAATATTGTTGTCTTAAGGGGCACACGCGGTAATATCATATTGTAGCCTACACGTAGTCTTACAATGCCACCTTCACCAGATGATGCAAGCAGAGCAGAACACAAAGGGGCAGACTTTATGTCCTGCTTCCATTTCACTCCAAGTCTCCAACCCAAGTCTGACCCAGTTTTATTACTGCTTTCACCATATGCTAGACATTACTTTGTGTTTATTTCTATTTATAGTGAATATGGTAAATGTACCTGCTAGTCGTACTGTATCATGTTTGCTCTGACCATGCTGACATTAGTATTTAGTCCTGCTACATCTGAGTACAACAGCAACAATTATAGTTTGTTTGCTGACCATATACTGACCAGATAGCAACCTATAAAAGATTATATTGCCAGAAGGTGCCATGGCTACTCCATTGCATAAATATTGAGTGACCTAAATTTCTCTCTGCATTTTAGTTTAATAAAAACTAAATATGTTCTGTGAAACGTGTTTCACTCAAACACATACAAAGGAAAAAGGTCTCATATTATACTCCTCTTGAGGTCTAAAAAACAGGTCTCTTATGTCTTCATATTGTGTCTGTGAAATTTCATGCTGAAAAACATCTAGATCATATTAACAGACATGTCTGAAAATATGCACAGATTAAAAGCAATCCATTGAACCCTCTCGTCTTCTGCTGACAGTAGATATAAAATATTTTGGTGTGCATTGTAATAGCCAACAACAGGGTCAGAATGGTTTCTGTGCCATGTTTATCCTGTCATGGTAAGCTTGGAAGCTAGTCAGCCAAAGATGCAGAAGCAGCAATGCAGAGCAGGTAGTTTTTTGATGGGTGGTGTTTGGGAACAGTAGTGGCTCAGTTTTTAGGCCAGAGCCAGAGGAGGGCCACTATCACTTCTCCCCTTTATGACAAGATGTAGGGGAAATACAGACCGGACAATCCTGGGGATGGATTCTCCTTGATGTGTGTCTACAGAGGCCCAAGAGCCATATAAATGTGTAAAACTAAAAAGTGGACCTTTAATATCTAGGTAATTGCAGTGTGGGAGTCAGAGTGCTTAACTTAGATATATCTTGACATTAAAGAGTTAAAAAATATGTAATATGTTAATTTACTTAACAATAAGACCTACGTACATTAAAAAGTGGATTAAAACACAAGCATCTTCTTGATCAGTGCAACAATTGTGACGTTAACTCTGATTTTGAGGACATGATTTTATGATGGCAAAAAGAACAATGGATAGAATAGCAAATAATTGGAGAGTAGCTGAGAAACACTCAAAGCGACAAAAGAATGTGAGCTGCTTTGAAAAGTGAAGAGAATTATTATTTCACTTAATCTAGTTGTATTATATAGATGTTTCCCCAGCTCTCATGGGTTTACCTTGATCTGAAGAAGGTCAAGAGTTCAGCATCTTTAAATGACATTCCTGTCAAAGCATCTGTTGATTTTCAGTCAGTTATTTTGGAGATGTTCCAGGGATGGTAAACAGCAGTACCGGGACACACTACATTCTCGACAGCTTGCCTGCAATACTCAGAAATCCCCATCAAGAGTGGATTGGAATCAGAAAAAAAAAGTATGTGAAGCTGCAGTGTGTAATTTTGTTACTGAAACTCTGGCCTGGATAATTGGCTAAAAAATAGATTAATAAATCATGACTGTTTAAATGTTCTACAAAACAGTTAAATATAGTGCAGTTAATGCATGGAAGGAGGCAAATGATGGAAGTGAACATTTTACAGACAAACAGCATTTATAATTTCACAAATCCTTTTAGAGTCAAAAAAAAAAGAAAGAAGTTTTGTACTGGCTTCAACATTCATGTGTGATGGCTGTCTCTTGGCTTCATGCCTGCAGCTTCCGGCTTGGTGTGAAGGCGTGGATTTGAAACATACGCTACAAGAGGAAAGTGGGTGGAGTGTCGCTGAAGTCATGTTTGTTTGGGACAGTACAAATATTCGGGTGTTACCTGCTTTTAGCTGTGATGCTACCTGGATTGACCTTTTCCACTGCAGGTGACAGGATGGGGATTGGCGGGAAAACGCAGCAGAAGGTCCATGATTAGACCAGTTCACAACTGCAGGGTGTGGTGTTCTCTGTACCACTGTCACACACATCAAACAGTCAGGTGTCCCCATCAGGCACGACTGAGCAGCACGATGCAGAATAACTGGAGGTGGAGAGTGACTCAATGCTTCACTTGATTTTTGCTCTGTCTCTAATGCCCCTCTGACCTCTGGGCTTGTTTTTATCCTATGTACATTTTGTGTGAGTTGGCGTACAGGCAGATGCAGGTGGGTGTGACAGCCAGGGAGAGGTGGTGAAAAAAAAAATCAATGAGTGTAAATGAATTAGGCCAGAGCCACTCTCACTAGTAGAAAAAACAAATTTACACCTCTTTCACACTGATCTAGATGCATAATTCATGAACTTTTCACACGAAAGAAAAGCATAAGGATAGTAAACGTGGAGAATTTTCAACACACTGCAATTTACATAAGTGCAGAAGCTGAAGAATGTACACTGCTCAAAAAAATAAAGGGAACATTTAAACACATCCTAGATTTTGATGAATGAAATCTTCCAGTTGAAAATGTTTATTCATTACATAGTGGAATGTGTTGAGAACAAAATAACATAAGAATGATCAGTGGAAAAGAAAATCATTATCCCATGGAGGTCTGGATTCAGAATCATACTCAAAATAAAAGTGGAGAAGTCACATCACAGGTTGATCTAACTTCTATGTGAATCTGCCAGTCCTGGTGTTCTCTGTCCAATCGGCCTGCACGGTGTTGGGCTGTGAGCACAGGCCCCACTTGTGGACGTTGAACCCTCATACAACTCTCATGTAGTCTGTTTCTGACAGTTTGAACGGAAACATGCACATTAGTGGCCTGCTGGAGGTCATTTTGTAGGGCTCTGGCAGTGGTCCTCCTGTTCCTCCTTGCACAGAGGAGCAGATAGCGGTCCTGCTGCTGGGTTGTTGTCCTTATATGGCTCCCTCCACATTTCCTGGTGTACAGGCCTGTCTCCTGGTATCTCCTCCATGCTCTTACCACAGTGCGCATTGATGTGCCATCCTGGATAAGCTGCACTACCTGAGCAACTTCTGGGTTGCAGATACCACCTCTTTTTGCACTAGCAAAATGCAAAAGTGACCAAAAATCAGCCAGAAAGGATGAGGACAGGGAAATGGTCTGTAGTCTGCCTGCAGAACCATTCTTTTATAGGGTTTGTCTTGCTAATTGCCTCTAATTTAAACCTGTTGTCTGTTCTATTTGTACAACAGCAGGTGAAACTGATTCACAATCAGTGTTGCTTCCTAACTGGACAGGTTGATATCCTAGAAGTGTGATGGACTTGGACTTATTATGTGCTCCCTTTATTTTTTTGAGCAGTATTAATATTGAAGGTGAGATTCATGAAGCATAGTTGAAATCTGCATATGAATCTTTTCACTGTTACACATTGAAGAGATTCCTATTTAGAAATGGCAATACATCTTTTAATTCTGAGCTTTCATCCAATACATTAATTAGAGAAAATGTAGTAGAAGGTTTCCATGTACTTTTATATAAAATATATAAAAAGGTTGTTGCAGTGTAGATCTTGCTGGTTCTTTGTTTATTATGGAAGAAAGACAAGAAGACAAAATCATTTTAATCATTGTAATTGTTTCTAAAAAATATAACTGTGTTAATGTCTGAAGTGTATGTGTAGTTTGATTACATCTGGGAGGAAAAGTGTCTCCAACCCTGCCACCACAGAGAGGGAGAGAGGCAATAATAAGCTGGACAAATTAGGATTAGAAAGGCAATATCGTTTAATATGCAGTGTTACGCTCAGTTGTACTGTACATAGAGAGTGGGGACAGTAGTTGTGAAAAAAAGTTGTGAAAAATCAGAGCTTGAGAAATGTTTGTGCACACAGTCTTACCTCCGCACATCTGGTCAAATTCTGGATGTGATGATGATTGTCGCAAACAATCATCGACAATGGCATCGACGATTTTGGCGCAAACAAACGTTGTCAGATGAAGAGGATGCTTTCAAAAGTAATGACATGAATAGCTTTATTCTTGTTGTAAACAACAACAACAACGTCATTTGTCTTATGAAATCTCAGACTGATAATTTTGCAACCACAGCCATGCCATCTGTCGTTGGTCTCCTTGTACTTTTTATTCCTTAACATAGTTCTGTATGATTCTGGCTTTATGTTTGTGGACAATGTCTAAGTGGACATGCTTTGTACTAGTCTCACACAAGTTCTGTCATAGCATATTTCTATTTAAAGAACTGCACCTTCATCTATCATGAATTTCACTATGGGGATCAACAAAGTGGTTAAAAGTAAAACAAGTGTCAGCTTGAGCCAGCATTGGTTGGGGATGAAGACTACAGGTTTGAAAATGAAAAAGAATCTCAGGGTGTGGAGTCAGACAGAAGTGAAGGTGTGACCCTGAGTGTGTCTCCGTATCTTCAGGCCAGCAGAGCCTACAGCAGTGTGATGTCACAGCGCATCTGTTACAGAGTGAACGTGAGGCTGTCACCAGAACATCTGGTCACACTGTTAAGTCGTGAAATTTTAAGCCTTTGGTCTCTGGCTAGATCAATGCAGGCTGTCGCTGACAATAAGAGCTGTCATAAAGTGTTTGTTTTAACAGGTATTTTTAACAGGTATATTTAATAAACATTTCAAGTTTTGTTTTGCCCACAAGACACTGTTAACTGCCCTTGCTAGTCACCAGTTTTCCCACATGACCCACCTGCCTCTCCACACCATGAACAGGAAGAATTACCAAGTATGTAGTAGTGTCATGGTAGAATAACACATCTTACTCAATGCTGCCACCTTATGACCACTGACAATATGTGGATGACGTGTCAATGTCTGGCAGCACATATGTGAGCTCTTACATCATATTCAAATAACAAATCATTTGCAAATTACCAGAAAAGAGGTTTGAAACATATTTCACTCCAAGTGAAATATTTTTATTTAATGTACCACCCAGCTACTGTACATACAATTTTACTTTAGGACTGTCAATTTATTTATTAATGACTGAATGGCACACCTAAGCCGTTTTCTGGAAAGTGAAAGAAAAGATGATATGCAACAAAACAGATTTTTTTCATGTACTGGATTTCTTGATATGCTGATAGTAAAGTAAAATCTTCATGTTCATCATCAAAACTTGAGCAAGTTAACATATTGGCGGCACACACAACATTTTAAAAAGCTTACAAAAAAATTCTGCAAAAATCTGCATTTGAACAATACTTCCTGGTTTTTGTGGTCACATGCAACCATCTGAGGTCTTGAGTCTGAATCCGAGACTGCAGTGAGGGGATGATATTTGACAAAGTGGGAACTCAGAGTTGCATGCTGCCCAGTTCTGTGCTGTGCACCCTCTCACTGTTCTCATTATCCTCTCTCTGGGTGTTAAGGAGGAGTGGAGAGAGAAGGAGGAGGGTGGTGGTGGAGACTGGCTGGCTAACCCAACATCCCCCATGGACAGGGAACAGATGGGACCTGACACCCTCCACACAAATCACTGCCAAGGAAGCTTCAGCTGCTCCTGTGAATGTTTCAAAATGATAACTAATGTTTACTAAAACATGAGGACAGTCCAGAGATCAGGGACAGAAGTGAATATGGATACTATACAGCAAAACTAAAAAAAAACAAACAAACATAAAAGACATTTTAATTTGTCACACTTTTTGTGTAAGGAAATGATAAAAGCTTTTACCATTATCTACAAACTGTGGGGTGGGTGTTTCACATGACAATGGTTGCCTGAGAGTTGACTGCTGGCACATGCTTTGTCAACTTCCGTTATTGACTGGAGCATGTCACAGCCCCAAACAGCCAATGATAAATATTAGACGATGTTGTTTCCCTTCTTTAAAAAGGACATGTAATATTGATTAACCACCATGTGGATTTAATTTTGTGGTGTCTATTGTCTTAACCGTTTTTCCTGTTAAAGGTTGTGGGGGTGGTGGAGCCAATCACAGCTGTAATTGGACGGGATGCAGGGAACACCCTGCAAGGTGGAATCTATTAGGTTTGTTAACTACTGTTGTGGAACAAAGAAAAACAAGACAAAAGTGTCAGACATTGGGCAATGATGGTAGTCTGTGGCGTCGATAAATACAATAATCCAAGATGCAGTAGTAAGTAGTGCTGTTTATTCCTTGGTATGTATATGAACTCTGTCCTGGAGATCGACTGAACCAAGGATTAAACTGCAGTTGGTATTTTGTCCTGTGCCAGCACATATACATTAAAGAATGAAATTGAATCCACAAACACTAAATGCCATTTGCAATTATATGTTATATGTCTTTCCAGCTATTTCAGTTGTGCAGCAACATCCTGCATCATCTTGATTCAGCATATATTGTTATTAACAATGGAGAAACACTGGCCCACTCTCTTCCCTAATGGAATAATTAAGGAAATTACTAATTAAAATTGTCATTCATCCCAGTGATGATCCATTTCCAATCCACCCACCCACCTGTCAGAGGCCTGGGGTACCTGGGTAATGTAGTCATCCACTGGGGACATAATTAGAGAGCTGCCACCTGTACTTCCTCTCCTCTCTCTCCTCCAGTCCTACACAGGTCTCATTAGAGGGACTAAAGTCTGTGCATGGGAAAATAGAGTAAATTAATCTACAGTAGAAATCTGTCGCTAATTAGTATTTCTGGCAATAGTGTTGAATCACTGAATACACATTAATTGTGCCCATTAGATGCAGACAACAAAAATACATCAAGACATAGCAATTGGATTTTAATCAACATTCATTAACAGGACAAAACTGCCAGAACAGTGAAACTCCCTCAGTCTCTGGAGAATTCAGTGCGAGACAAAGAGGTGAGTGAGGTGTACTTGCTTAGCTGCTTACCATAAATAGCAATAATTAATACATGTGTATGTGTTTTTCTGTGTCCACCCATGTCAGCTTAACATGGACACTGTACCTCTCTAAAATAGTTGATGTAATGACCCAAAGCTTCAGCATTAAACAAAGCTAATATGTCAATGTTAACTAGATACATTTCAGAGGGAAGATTAATAGGTACATGGGTTTATTGGGATGGTAACACCTGTATTGTGGTTTCTGGAGTGAGGTCCAAAACTGAAAAAAAAAACACAATTCCTCAGAGGCAAAGTTGTTCATTGCAGAAATCCTGTATAGTTTTAACATCTAAGTGGCTTTTCTGTCCTGAACATAGGAGATATTAATGAGAAAGCTTGGATGGGGAACTGATAGTAGGAACAAAAAAATTCCAGATGTTGGATCCTGAAAATCTGCATCATTCCTTAGCTCTCCAACAGGAATATCAAAGCCACACTTTACCATGGGCTCAGAAGACAGCTGAAGCAGTTGCCTTGGGCATCTAGAGTCCAGGAGCCCAAAACCCTGTGCGGAAGCATACAAATGCCAAAGAGTCAGTATTTGACAAATGGGAATCAGAACGGGTCGAGTTGCCAGATTTGTTATTAGTATTATACAGCCAAAAGTCTGGTGATTGTTTGCTTACTCATCAACCAATAAACCAGCAGAGAAAGAACAGATGCTGCTAATATCCACACAGAGCTCAGTATCGTCTGGGAGGAAGAGAAAATCAAGAATCTAAGCACATCTTACAGTTTACTGCAGCACAATGATAGAAATGATGATGATGATGATGATGTTATGACAAGAGAAACTTATTCTTGTTTTTCAAAGTTTTATAAAGTTCAGAAATGTCTAAAGATCTTTCTACACTGTGGCAACACAAACAGCAAAGATTTACACATATAATTTACTTAAACAGAATTCCCAATTTGCTGAGCTTACATTTAGACGTAATACATTTGGACGTGAAAACAGCAGCTTATGATTTCAGTTTGTATCTTTTTGAACAGGCTTCTTTCAAGCTACTTTCAAGGCAAGATAGAAGAATTTTAAGAGTTTACTTTTAAGAAAAAGAAATTTAAAAAAATAAAAGGAACCAATAATGGTTCCAAGAAATAATTTATCTGTGTGGTTTACTGGATAGACAGGCAGTTTTGTTGCATTTTGTTATATTTTATTACAATATTAGATCCTCTAATGCCATCATTCTCAGGACGGAAAATAGTAAAGCAGAGAAACTTGCATATAGTGTTGTGTTAATCAAATATCTTATTTAACACATTAAATTGATCCTATGATGAAATGATTAAATCTACGCAAACCCTTTACAACCAACTAGAGACAACTATTGGC
>OMLM01011964.1:11431-44808 GCA_900302695.1 Helostoma temminkii
AAAATATGTCAAAAAAAATATATATATATATATATATATATATATATCTACACAAATAAATCAAACTGCTAGAACCAGAGCAGCAGTGGGAGCTTGATTAATTAACACTTTTAATTTAGCTTCACCAACTTTGTCAGCAATGTTATGAATTCTTAAACGATGTGAATGAACCAGGAACTAAATGAAGAAGTGGAAAAAAAGGAATGTGTTCTCGGAAAACCAATGTAAGTGTGATGCTGCTAATTCGACAAAGCATAACCGGCTTGCTTGCATCATCTTCACACGCAAAAACAGCTGTCTCTGCCTTGCTGTGGCATCTGAAGATTAAGGAGAGGGAGAAAGGGACCAAACTCATCCTGCCAAAGAGAGGGGAGAGCAGCAGGGCGACTGTGCCATCTGAGATGTAAGAGGAGAGGAGAAAGTTTAAAAAGATGTGGGTCCATGTGTGAATAAAATAAGATACTTCAAGATTTACACATTGGTGCTGACAGCAAGTTCAAACATAGAGCATATTCAAACATAGGTCGTTATCATTTGTTGGCCTAGTTTTTGTGGTGTCTTTTTTATGGGTTGTATATTGCACAGAGACCAATTTCCTATTTTAAATATTTAGACTGAAGTAGCAAAATATTTTGACCTAACATGAAAGGAGTTACCATGACTAAACTTCCTGATAATAAAGGCTTTTCACACCACGCATCAGATGATGTGTTGTAATAACATACTCATTATGTTTCAAACATAATGACGCTTTTCTTGTATACAGAAGAAAAAAAAATGCATTTTTAGATTTAGTTTCTGGGGAATATATGAGAATGAATTGAAAATTTTAAAGTCAAACTCAAAGAAATGTTTTCTTGCTTTTTCCTCTTGCAGCCATATTTTCATTCCTTCTTGTTTCACGTGTTCTGAATCTCAAGCTTAAGATCAACAGCCTTATTAATTCCAACTCATCACAGTTGGCAGGTGAAAGACTTATTAAAGAATCATGAAATCATGAAATCACAAAACTCTGAAACAAAAAACTTCACATAAACACGAAGTGGTCAAAATTTGGATGAATAATTATTTTTCGTCTGTCACTGTAAAATGATGTAGTATGACTTTTATATCACTGTAGTAGTATAGTTGGTGTTATATCACAACATATGCAGAATATTAGTTTGTGTGTGTGAAGTGCTGTCTGTGTTACATCATATAATTGGTGACATTCGTGTTTTCCTCCTACTCACCACATGGCTAGAAAATAAACAAATGCATGCAGGAGTGTGAACGTGATATCAGGCATGCAAACATGTTAAGGCAGAAAAATAAAATGTTGAATTACTTTCTTTTTTACGAATGGGTAACTGAGTGTAAAGGTGCTCTCTATCTCCATAGCTGCCGAAATGGTACTGTATATTAAAAGAAGATTATATTATTCTCCTGTATATTTTAAAAATTCAAATACAGTCCTGAGGTTATTAGGGATAAGAATCACATCACCTTCATTACCCTTACACATTCATCTCATCCTTTAGTTGGAATATGTGTGATATTACTTCACTGAAACATCAGAAAACGCCAATAAGAAGCTCTTTTCTAAAACGTGTTGGAAGATAATGCGTTTTTCAACACTTTCTCCACTAAATAAGTTTTTTTTTAAATATTTTGGAAAATGCTGTAAAAATAAAAATAATCCATGTGCACAGACTAATTTCAGTTTTTCGTACTGAACACAATCAACATTTGCTCATTTTTCCTGAACTCTTTGTTTTTGTCTTTGTTTCGTCAGACAGGAACACAACAGAAACATCAAACAAGTCACTGCTACTAATTATGGATGTGGTTCAAAATGTTATTTAAAAAGTTATGCTTTTAACTTTTCCAGCATCACTTTGTATGTTTAACTGAACCAATGGATTGATGGTTTAATGGTCTGTACAATACTAAGTCTAGGAATTTATGCTGACAGAAGCAGAGCTGTAGTAACTGTAGGAGATGTTTGCATCATTATTTTCCTCTCCTTGTTTTTGTTTATGTGTGTCTTTGAATCTTATTAGAGATATCATCAGTTTATTTAAGGAAATACCCTGAAGAAAGTCATGAATTTCACATGCATTAGCACTTGCTCTAGCAATCCAACAGGTTACCATATAAATGTATGCACATTTGATGAAAAGAAATAACCTTCTTGCTAATGAATGCACCACAAAGAACCAAATACAGAAAGCCTATTTCATTTCAAAATGCAATGAAAACCACAAGGGAGAGGCTTGGACAAAATATTGTTTGCCCACAATTTGTAATGAATCAGAATCAAATCTCTTTTAATCAGAATTTCATATTAGTGGTTTCTCAGCACACTTAATTCTACATGTGCCAGAGTATAAAAAAACGAAATTGAATTTTCTTGGAGAGACTCGTGGTCTATTATCAAGATCTGACAAGTGCTGGTTCTCGTACGCATGGCCTGTGGTATGCTTCTACATCCAAACAATGAGATTATGAAACTTGCAATTGTCGCTGGAGCACACAGCGGAGGTGTTGCTAAGAGGAATACCCACACACATGCACAAGATGCCACGTATGCCACTGTGTGTGAAAATATATGAGTCAGAGATGTGTATAGTTAAGAAAGTAAAGCTGTAACTTGTTTCACCTCAGGCTTCCATGGTTACACTGTCTTATTAATGCAACACTATTGTCTGGGTAATAACTAGGCCATTTAGTGCGCATTTTTATTCATGAGGCAGAGAAGAGTACCCCAGGTTTTATTTTCAACCATGTGACAGCATTAGCATTTCTTTAAATCAAACACCTTCTCACAAGATGAAGTAACAAACCAACACAATGGGTGTCACAGTGAAGTAATTAACTAAGCTTAACCGAGTTGTTCATCGCAACCAGGCTCAGTTGCATCCCTAGGTGGTTCCTGACATGAAAAACAAACAATAATAAACCTCTACCTGCCAGCTACTATTAGGATCTTAAACAAAGCACTGCAGAGACTGCTTCACAATGCTGTGAGGTCATCCTGCTAACTGACAGCCTGTGCTCAAACTAGGGCTCATTGCTCTGACTCTGTCCTCTACTTCCATAACATGTCAGTAATCAGTGACAGGTTTGATACACACAGACCTTCACATACGCTCATTTTGACTGCAGCATGCTGGGAGAATGGAAATCTTTATTCCTTTGTTACAAAACATCACAAGCATCTGTAATATCCATGAGGTGGTTCAGATATATTTAGCTGAAAAGTGAGAAGTCATGTCAGAAGTCGGGAGTGTTTTGATAAAAATATTTCTCACCTTCCATGAGACTGAAGTGATGATAAATTCATATTCCTGACAGAGTGTGGCTACAGATAAAAATAAAAATCTATATTTACCATTTTATTTAAAGCTGCTATAATCATTAATTTAAATTAACAATAGACAACACACTATTTGCAGTGTGGTAGGGACTGCCAATAGTGACAGCCTGCAGACAATTATCGCACTATTGTGTGTTTTTCTGCTCAAAGAAAATCTTATCATGTTTTAGCTCAGTGTTTTGGTTCACTCTCACTGCAGCAACATCACATCCACACCCAGCAGGCTTTAAAGTTATAGTTGAAGCTAACAAGACCGATTTTTAACCCTGTGAAAAATCTGTGACAGTGCCTTGTATTCCATTCTCTAAATAAATGGAAACTTGGACACAAAACACATAAATCAAAGCTCCAGCTGTCTAGAGAGTAAATGAATAGAAAGAAAATGTCTGGATCAAATTTACATCATTCCAACTATGCTGTCACACAGGTACACTTGCTGTAGAACGACCTATGCACATAGGATACGTCCGCGTTATCTGCTCCTAATCCTCCCTGGCTGAAAAGGAAGTCTAATCTTTATGGGAAAAAAAGCAGAAGAAGAAAAGGAAAACTTTTGAATGAGAATAGTTGTTTGTGAGAGAGAGTTTGATTGCAAAGGAAATAGTACTAAATTCTCAGTTCCTGGCGTATCTTCAAGTCAATGGATTTCACAGCTATGACCCACCTTCCAAATCATGAAGAGAAGCTGATGGATAAATCAGTCAAAAATGGGATAAGATTCAATTTTCGACATAGATTTTCACAGTAAAAGCGTTGTGTCTGGTCTCAGAAGTGTTAGCCTGTTGTTCTAACATTAGCAAGGTGACTACAGGTCTCCTCCTGGAGTTAATAAATTAGATAATTATTGCCACTGGTCGTCAGTGAGACATGCGTTATTTAAATAAATCTAGACTTTATAATTGAAAACATTTACTTTCTGGAGGAGTACAGACGAAGAGAGCAGTAGTCTGTATAAGCAACTATGATAGTAAGTGCAAGAATGTATGATTGTACATGAAAGACAGTATAGTATATCTAAAAGAGTATAATAGTGTATGTGTGTGACTATCATGGTGTGTGTAGGGCTCAGAATGATATATATGTCTCATGGGGCCTCCCATATGCCATGGTGTGTGTCTGACCTTGTAGTTAACACCATCTCCAGCCTTATCTGTCACTCTGCTGCTGAAACCTTGCTAACATTGGCTAATAGTAAATAAATGTGGAGGAAATCCTTTGAAAAGCTTCGCTAAGAGAATTGCATTAGTAAGTCAGATTAAACTAAAACTGTGTTTTTAAGTACTGACACTGTGTAAGTGAGTGCGCACTTTCAGTGACACATTTAAAACTTATTATACACTTTAATATGAAATCAATAACTATTGAATTCACATGTACTTTTTGTAAGAGTTGGTGGATAAAACAATTACTGTTTTGACAGCATTTAAACATCACTCAGCCAACAAGACCAGTCCAAATCAATACCGTGACGCTAATGTTGTATGACCTATATAAGTTAGAAGCCGCTCACCCCACTTATTAAGTATTTATGAAGCTTTCGGTAAATGACCACACACCATTATATTGGGCTGAGATCTGTTGATAACCATTTTCAGTGACAGATATTAAATTCTCTATTGCACATTGAAAGTTTCTTTTATGTTTTAATGAGTAAACAGAATCTGCTCATGACAGAAGCAATGTGTAGTTTTACAGATTTATAAAAGCCATTGTCAACAACAAATAAACCAAAATGCAAACAAAAACACAGACCTCATCTCAAGCACATGCTTTCTAATAATTCATAATGAAAAAACAGCAATAAAGATGAGATGTAACCAAATGACAGATGTGATCTCTAATGC
The DNA here is from genome assembly GCA_900302695.1 of Helostoma temminkii. NCBI lineage: Eukaryota > Metazoa > Chordata > Actinopteri > Anabantiformes > Helostomatidae > Helostoma > Helostoma temminkii. The sequence goes on from OMLM01011964.1 coordinate 16,634, forward strand.
ATTAAGGTTAATATAAAACCTGTTTCATTACCCCAAAGCATGAGTACAGAGTTTCACATGTTGGAGGCAAAGTGATAACCACAGGGTTTCTGTTCATGTCATCACAACACACAACATACCAATTTCACAAAAATAGTTCAAGGACTTATTGCCTCTTTCAATGAGCTGTTTTGTGCAGTTTCTAACCACACCCAAATCCTGACCAGTGAAACTATGATAGCGTTTGATATGGAAATTTAACTGCTAATTTAGTGGTAGATTTTACTCCTGAGAGATTATACCATCTTACACGACTGCTCAGTGGTCATGTCAAATAGATGAAATATTTAGTAAACACTGGCATTTCTGACATGCAGCTCTTTCATCTCCTTTGAAACGCTGAAGGCAACACTGACGGGATATTCTTTTTTATTACTACTGTAAACTATATTTGGACATGAATGACGCACAGAGAGTTTTTGGACTTGTTTTGCACTTGTGCATCACAACGTGTGATGGTATTAGCAATGTAAGACAAAGCCCTGTACTGTGAAGGAAAAGTCACCATGGAGTTAATGCAATTTTACCTCCACTCAGTGGACACCTGCCACATGTTCTGTATTTATATTTCACTATGACAGTGATTACAGTTGTTAACCACACAGTGTTTGTCTAATTTAGATGAACAGCATAATAAGGAAGCATAGGAACAGTTTTAAATGTTCTGGTGCACGGTGAGTGGAGTCTTTGTGAGTCATTGAAAACCCAATTAGCCGAGGATGGTGTGTGTTTGCTTGTTTGATCAAGTAGAACATACGGCCTTATCACCCGTGTCACTTGTGCTATACTTAAAGCTGCTCTGGTCAATATTTTCATATTATAACGGATGAAATTAAATTTGTAATTTGGAAGCGGCTTCTCACCTCTACAAAGCTCCTCAATAGCTTGTTTTAAAGGAACAATATGTAATATATTTACTATACTAATAAAATGACTATTACATATCATCTGAGGTTTTAGAAACATGCTACGTGGAAATATTAGCTTCTCAGAAAGGTCATCTGTTTCTGTCTGGCACATCATTACTTCAGCATCAGTTGCAACAGGGACAGTTCTCAGAAGTAAATGTGAAATTATTTTTTATGTTACCTGATAAATTGGTCAGTATGTTTTTTGTAGATTGGAAATAGTAACTTCAGCTCCACGGCCAGTATTGTCACAGCAGTCAGCATTTGTTTTCAGGCTAATAGGCTCAGCTTTGGCTGCAGTATAACCAGCCATGAATCAAGCTAACACTGACTGAACAATATAACATCCACATGAGCAGTTTAAAGTGCGTACTGCAAATGTTTACATTTAATGAGCAATTTAACATAAATCATAGGACTCCCTACACTGTACTCTACCTTGCAACTTGCCAGAGCTTCACGTCCAGGGAGGACGTGTGAGTTGAGACAGCACTGTCCAGTAATTTGAATATATACTGCAGTAGCACTTTTAAACGCTTAGTGTCTGTGCTACATGTTTTTCTTTTAAGTCTTTAGATTTAGATTTATTATAAATTTTTTTTAAAATGAGTGTCCAGTTTCAATGTATTTCCAAGTTGCCATTTAAAATAAATATCAACATATCTGTTGCAACTTGCAACGGATGATTTTTGACTGACTGACGTTTGGGCATGCTTCAGGCTTGTGATGTAAGTGGTACGAAATTGGAGCAGGACGTAGGGCGACACTCGCTCCCTTTAAAAGAAAACCCATTTCACACTCCATCCAAAATCCACCCACTCACATGCTCTTACATCCTTCTGCTTACTGAGAATATGACCAGTAAATATGTGTTTTTATTGATCTTCCGTTGTGCAAATATACATGGCCAGAACCTGTGACTTCTCATACTCATACTAACACACTAACACTGAAGGTAAACATGACACCAATGGTTGTGTTCTGTGTTCTGCTAAAGCCTGCTAAACGAGACTTGTGCAGGATCTTATTGTTTTTGTTTTTTTCTACTTTTTCCTTTACAGTATATTTTACTAGTAAAATCTGTGTACTACCAAGAAACATTTAAACATTTTCCTGTGTACAGTTTCTGCTCCTAACCACCGTGGCCTGACAGTGGCTGCGGCACCAATCTGCTGATGGACTTGTGTTTGTCATTAGCTGTGTGAGTGCTCCCTTGCTGTACAGTGTCTCAGTGGTAAATGATTCTTAACCTTTTAGTGGTCATTATAGGCAAATACAGACTCATTTTGATCTCATAACTAATGTCTGATGTTAAATATTTAAGGACCCAAGCCTTTGCCAATTAGACAAGCTCTAGGTGGTTGATGATGCTGTTATGACTGTGTTCACTGTGGCTAGATTAATATGTAACCGCCATAGTGCTGTGGTCAACTGCATGGTTGTTGTCAGAATAAAGAGCACTCAGAGTGTGTGCTCTAGGTGTGCACAGACGACAAGACAGACACGTCTATGAACGGCAGCATTTCTTAGGCAAAACTGCAGTAACAAGAAGTAACTATGTCCTTCTCAACTTAAAACACTCGTTGCTTAAATTGTTCCTAAAGTTACACTTGTTGTTTTACCAAGTGTCACTTCCTGCTGTATCCCTGAACTCTCCTCATCTGGCGATTGGTGGAGCAGGTAATTCTGTGTGACAGCTGAAGCTGAGAGAGTAGTGACGGTGACTTTGACGTGAGGAAATATCGTGTCACCGCTGAGATTAAACAGCAGCAGAATCAATGGGGAGTTTATACCATGAATAATGTATGAGGGGCGTTCTCCAGACCTCTCTTCAAATGGAAGCACAAACAAGTATAAAATATTCAGGTGGAGGTCAGATTATTGGCCTTTGATCACAAGTGCCATCAGGGAACTAGAGAATGGCACTCATCGCTACGTAACACAGAAAAAACTGAAAAATTATTACTTGTAGCAGCAAACATGTTCATGGCAAAGTGTGTTTTCAATTATGTTTTATACATTAAAGCCAAATTTGATCAGGATTGCCAAGTTTTGTCAATTGAATGTAAATCTGTGAGATTTGTATGATTCATTTGATGACAATCCTGTCAATGACAATGAGTCATGGATCAAATCACGTTTCTTGACAAACATATACAGAAAACCAGGAAATTGCATATCATTAATATTTACTTTCTATTTTCACTGTGTAAACGTCATTCCCCTACACTTTTTGCATTATGCCACCAAATATCATCACACATAGTAGTCACATGACTGTTTCTGTTTGTGGTGCCATTTTGGCAGGAATAGTGTAAGTGAATTCCCAGCTGCAGGAGGTCCAAAAAAACTTTAATTTCAAATACAAAAAATGTGATGTTGCAAAAAGCCCAACACTTTGTTAGAAAGTGACAATGAAAAGAAGATGTTAAACCCCAAAAATCAACTGAGGACAATGCTTTCTAATTCAGGATTCTTTAACTACGCTCTCCCAAACTCATCTGATCTGCAGGTAACAGATTTGACAATGGGAATGTGAACTGCAGCTCTCATTGCCACAGTTAATTACACTATTTAAAAACATGTTTTATCAGCAGCATTGATAATAAGCATTAATGCCATCACTTTCATTTTTTTCCCTCAAAAAGAAGCTAAACCTTAACTTCTGCCCATGACTGCTGATGAAGCTGCTGCTGATTTTGCTGAATGAACAAAACAAGTTCAGAAATCGTTACTGTTCCTACATGAGGAAAGGATTGTAAATGTTGCTTTGCCTCACTTGCTGGAAAGATTGATGCTTGCACTGATCCTTTTCAAAATAGAATTGAGGGTTGAGAGAAAAGTGTTGAACATGTGATAACCCAGACACTGATGCCATACCAAAGCCCTGATAAACAAGGGTTGCGTATGGAGGGACATTTGGAGTGAAACCTGAGCTAAATCAGATATGCAGATCATGAGCTTTTCAGACCAAATTTGTCACAACCGATGACCACCAATGGTACCATTGGATCAACAGGATGCCATTGGAAACTATACTACTGTTGGACAAGGGGGGGAAACAGAGGTGGAAGGCATCCAGCAGTAGAAGAAAAAGGGTAACCCCGCCAGTGGCAGCATTGCAGCAGTCAGAGCTGATCGCTCACACAGAGCAGATGAGACAAACAGGATGTAAAGACAAGCAAGTGAGAATCCACTTAACTTTCAAAATAAAACATTAAGCTACGCATAAAAGTTCCCCGGTTGATTGCATGCACACAGTGCCAGTTTCTCAGTTGCAGTTCTCAGCAGACATGCAGAAGTAGACATAAGACATGTTTTCTAAGACATCAAAAAGCCAGATGCATTTAAAATTCATAACTAACTAACTATATACACGAAGCACCTCTAGTTTAGCTGCACCTGAAGTAAGAGATGTACTCAGAGCAGGTCACAATGTGCTTTCTGCCTGAACAGTACCACTTCAGACTTAAAATCCCTCACACTGTTGACAGACTGTTTAACCATCTACATTACTCAGGGAAAATAATATCTCACCAGTGTCTCAACCCAAAAAAAGCAGATTAAGTGAGGCAAAATCAGCACCATTGTCCTCTCTGAAGTGATTATTTAACTTTATCTCGCAATTATGAGATACTGGCTCAGATTATTTTCTTAGGTGAACGCAATACACTTCCATACTTACGTTGATCATGTTACCATGGGGATTTGAAAAATTAGACTAGGAGTTGTAGGCTACACAATAAAAGCTACCACCACAGGGCGAACTTGTCTCCTTTAGATTATTTAGATTTGCTTAGAAAAAAAAACTCCACTTGCAACACACTCTTGTCATTTTGCGCCCTAGGCAACTGCCTATATTGCATATGCAGAATTTAAAAACTTAGGGTCAACTATACAAAGCAATAAGGAATGTGGTGGAGAACTGAAAAAGAGAGTACAGGCAGGGTGGAGTGGGTGGAGAAGAGTATTAGGACTGATATGTGATAGAAGGGTATCTGTGATAGTGACAGGGAGAGTTTACAAGACAGTAGTAGTCATTTTTATTCCTGACAATGGAGCTCCAAGACAGGAGGAGAAGAGGAAGGCCAAAGAGAAGGTTCTCTGCACACGGTGGACACATGAGAGGTTGGCATGACAGAAGAAGATGCACAGAACACAGTGAGATGGAGATGTATGATCCACTGTAGCAACCCCCATAAGGAGCAGCAGAAAGATGTGATGGTGGCTTAAACATCAGAAGAAAGCATGAGGGTGATAGCGGTGACCAAAGCATCTAAATTTATATTGACTTTAATCAACTGTTTTTCTGTTCCAACGGAGAGTAGTTCAGAGTTTCTATGAAATGTCAATACTTGAAGTCAAGGTAGGGAAGGTTGTGTTCTAGCAGATGTATTTGTACCATCTGCTTCTTACTTACAACCATCTGAAAACCTATGAAGTGGTTTATTCTTCATCAAAGGTTAAATAAAAGTGAGGTCTGATGGTTTCCTCTTTTGTGGCCTCCTCAGCTCTCCATCGCATCAAAGGTCAGCTCTATCAAGATGGCTAGCTATTATTTTTGCTATTAGCACAACTTTGCATGTCATCAATTTTTCCCTCAAGTCAATCCACTGATTATAGCGATTCCATTGGAATTAACAGATTTTGCTGACCAACATTCACCTTTTTAAAACTAGATGAGACGCTTCATTAGATAGAAAAAAACAAATTAATCAATAATTTAGGTCTTACCCTTTAACTTTCCTTGCCTTCCTTGATGGTATCTTTTCATGGATTTTTTTACTTCCTGACCTCTTCAACAGTTTGAAGATGTCTGTATACACCGAGGACATCTTAATTTTACTCTTTTCCTGTAATTGTCAAACTTTGTATCTAAAGAATGACCATAAAGGTTTACATTTGCAGTATAAAAACAAAATATTATTTTTCTGATTTCAGTATTTCTGATCATCTCTGGCTTAAAATACTCTAATACCACATATCTCCGGGACACATTTAAATACATACAATATTTCATATTTTCAAAGTACATATTGAAAATCAACTTAAAGAAAACAGAGTAAAACTTAAAATATTCAATATGTTGATCAGCAATTAATTAATGAATTGTAGCTGTATGTGAGTTAAAATTGAAAAAACAGAATAAAACTTAAGAAGTACTATCTCAAAATTCTACACAGATGACCAACTCTCTAATGAACCCCTACGTCAGGCATTTCCAAAAACACGGACATTACATTCTGTACTGTCTTCGAATTTCTGTCATTGACAAGTTTCTGTCACATAGAAGCAGATGCTACGCAGTTTTAGTTTTTATGTAGAACCTGGTGATACAACAAAAAGAAAGGAAATATTCATCCTAACTACCATGAGTAGTTGACAATACTGACAGATTTCCACTCAGCTATTTGCTAAGCTTGTTTGATTAGCTTAGCAGTGAACCCCAGTCACACACATTTGTCCAAACACTGTTGACTGACAGGTCACGTTGCCTACCCAGTGTGCTGTGTCAAACAGACGCAGAAACACATGACTATTTTACTACAAACATTGCCCTGCTGGTGTGGTGGATTGTCTTATGAGATTTCTAATTCCATTTTATATCACACAGTTTTCCCAGCAGATAGGGTTTGTACAGTTATTTATTAATATTGTATTTCTATTTTGGAAAGAGTAATAGACAAAGCAACACAGCATATTTTTAGCAGGACTACAGCAATATTAACTCATAATTAATATAAAGATTTAGGCTTACAACCTCCCAAAATAACTTTTATACAGTGTATTTTATACAGTATGTATTCTCTTGTGTTAAATCTTTTTCTCAGGTAGACCTGGTGATGAAATTCCAACCTCCATTCAGATCTGCTGGGAGTATTTTTTCTGAATACCTCAGTATATGAACACTGACATTTTTTATTTATGTGCAACAAAAGGCTGGCCTTCTATCGATTTGGACTGAATCGTGTTTTGCCAGCTTTATAGGATTTTCATTCAGTTCTGCTGGAGGACAAATAAGAGTAGCCATTGGAACCAGACATTACAAAATAGGTCTGGGTGTAATACTGACAATCAAACTTGTATTTCCCCCAGTTATTAAATTATACCTATTCTCCAATGGAAATATTCAGTCAGTATGAAATTGGCAGGTGGACGCACCTTGTGTTGTTCATCAAATTCCAGCACTGTCACGAGAAACACATCATGTGACTTTACTGCAGCTCCAGCCTGGATCAGGGAGCTCAGCTGTTGCCTTTTAATGGCTACATCAACACACCTGAGCTCAGTTAGCCTCCAAGTTGATTTAAAAACTCAAAAACAGCAGTTTGTTTGTAATCATTCCCCTCAGCTCCCTTTAATTAAGTTTACTCTCAGGTGTTCAAGAATACACCAAATAATTTGTCCTGGAGCGTCTGGTAAAAACCTATTTGACACTGATTGATCTTGATATTAATTCACTTAATTCATAAAGTAACACATCTATGCCCACATTCATATTACATGCCTTAATTCTTCAGTGCTGATTTTGATTAATTCTTTTTATTTTGATGGGTGGCTCACATGCAAGGTGAGGACATGTAGCTAGCTGAGCTGTGAATGCCACTGCTGTCCTAAACTGACATACATGTACAAACTTAATCGAAAGGTGAGCCGCATGCTGCTACAGCCAGTAACAAGGACGTATGTGACTGTTAAATCGTGCAGTTTATTGCAGAATCTCTACATTCACACCTGCATTTGTTGTTACTCTCCTCTGTTTGTGTCTAACGAACTGTGAGAATCTGGCACTGACTGATGATAGCAAGCAAACATTGGATATGAAACAGATCTAGCAACAGTTGCAAAAGTTCTGCATCTGTACTAGTTTTGCAGCATGATAGTGAAAAATACAAAATGTCTGACACGTATTAAAGTGAAAGAAAATTATTATCTACACAAATGTTGAGGAACATGAACAATCTGCTATAAAAAGTAAAAATGCTTGATTATTAGAGCAAAAAGGTCTCTTCTACTCAAATCTACTATTTATCAATACATTAATTTATATAGATTCAGACGTCTTGATGATAAAGCTTAACTACATTAAATCGCAGACACAGAAACTGATTAGCCTCAGCATTACCTCCTACACACATTTATTCACTTTATTTTCTGTAGTTTGTCACTGCAGCCTCTCCATTGAACTGTGATGAATAACAGTATAAAGCACAACCTTCTTTAACGGTCAGACTGAATAAGTATGTGTGGGTTTAGAGGGATGATACTGTCATTACATCAATAAATGCGCATTAATTGACTGTGCTGCATCGTCTTTTTTTTTTAAAGTCTAGTCTTTATAAGAATAATTGCTACCTACAGTATTTCTTTACTAATTGGTTGCTATTGATGTGTTATTTAAAAGGTGAAAAGTGTTGAATCTAACTGCCAAGTCTGACACTGTTTAAGACGCCAGTTTGGGAGAGGGCAGGAATAGTAATGATATACGTATATCAAAAATGTATGAAGGTGGGGCTCGCTCCTAAACTCTAGAGATAAAAATAATCATACATCTCTCATACTTAGCAGCATTTGCTTTCTTAGTTTATTTTGTGTATTTTTTTCTATGTTGCCTAACATTACATATTTAAAATGGAAAGGATGTGCTTATATGCTAAATGGTGTTCATCTGTAAGCAACGGCACTTCCTTTGGAGATCCAAACGGTCATCTCCTCTCCCATGAGGCCACTGTGCTACACTTATTGCAAGCTGAAGTAGCAGGTTGAAATAGCAAGAAAATGTGGCAGGTTTGCAAAATACTTAATCAAAGAAAACATCAATGTTCACAAGGCAAATGTTTTTTCATGTTTAATGTGTCTCTCTGGAAATTATTTAGATGACTATCAACCTACACTTGTTAAGCCATAATAGTAAAGTAAAAAATATATCATATTTTTAAAATGATCACAAAATTATATTATTATTGAATGCAGTTTCCAAAAGAAACTTTGCCTCTTTTGCTTCAATTTTCTTTGACATTGGTACCATGTGATTGGTCGTAGGCCACCTGTGACAAATCATGGACATAGTTTAGAAAAGCACATGCCTTTTTATATAAGTTCCCACTGTTCACACAGCATGTCAGGACAAAAAACAAGCCATAAAGTCCAAGGAAAGTCTGGAACCACTAGGACTCTGCATAAGTTGTTCAGTGACCAGGAACCCATCTGTTAATCTAACAGACCTTCAGAAGACCTGCATAGACAACCTGTCAGAAGGACAAACATCCCAGTAACACTCTATCAGTTTGATGGAAAAAGCATATAATAGCCTGCTTGGGGTTTGTCAGACAGCATATAAATGGCTAGGAGAGCATGACGAAACAGATTCTCTGCAATAAACTCTTTGGGCAGAACTGCAGATGAACACCAGGCATCACCTGCTAATACCTATTAGGGGCTTCTTAACAGTCAAGACAATGTTGAAATGCCTTAGAGATACTGTAAATACAAAGTGCAGACTTAAACCTCACATCACATCTTAGGAGAATCCTGAAGATGACAATTAACAGACATTTCTCATCCAATCTAATTACTGCAAATTAAGTTTCTACAAAGCGCTGAATTTGAATGCTTGAAAATGCAAAATTTCAGATTTTAATTTTAGTAAATTAAATATTTGATTTATTCATTATGGTCATTAAGTGCTGTTTTTTTATACTGTGGGAATCTTCAAACCTTCAAATGTTTTATAGTAGCACGATGCAAGGCATTTTTGTGGATGAGCATTTATCTCCAGGCTTTAGTGCCACCATCCAAATAACATGTTCCATTAATTATACATGGTGACGTTTGAACTTTTGTCTCTGAGAGAACAGGCTGACATCCAGCTTAACTCATCTATTTCTCTTCGCACATAATGAGATGCTACGTGTCTTCCAGCACAGCCTGTGTAAAACTAAAAGAGACCATTTGTTGTACTTCAAACAAATTCTGCTCCATCATTAGGATATACTTTATGTCAACATCAAACAGTATCTATGCTTTGTATGGAGAAACATCATGATGGTCCTTATTCTTTGTGATTTCCACATGTAAAAATAAAGAAAACATAATTTGCAGTCAAGTATTTGATGAAAAAAAAACCTCTATGGCTGCCATGCCATTTGTAGGAATTGGACTTCAATCTCAAGGCGTTTATTAAGACTGAATGTTTAGTGTAACCTGTAGTGAATGTTCAAGTGGTAAAAGTTTTAAGAAAAAATAAATACATAAAAACTGTTTTTAAAAATGCATTTATGTGATTAAATAATGCTGCAGCAGGTGAAATGCTGCTGTGGTAATAATGATGTGTTGCAAATATTGGTAAAAGATTTTAAGACTCACGAATCAACACTGCACTAACTGAAATATTGGAGATTTAAATGACGAAAGCGAACATATTCCACTAAAGTAAAACTTCAAAAATGTATAAATCATTTAAGTGTGATGCATTGTCCACAGTATAATATACCAATGCACACTGTACATGATGTGAGGCTATGACATGGTGCCTACAGTGTGAGGGGTTGCGAACAGCATAAGAATAATGCTGAAAGCATAATATTGTTCACATCGTGTACAGTATTTATTTTTTCCACACTGTATCGGTGCAATCTCCAAAGGACTGATATGACTCAGCATGAGAGGTTTTACATTATTAAATCAAAAACACCTTAAGGCAGAGAAAAGGTAATATTTATTGTTTATATTTTTGCTTTGCATGTTGTGTACCTAACAATCTATGTGTGAGAGGATTTGTATCGACAGGATGACATTTCTTTTTGCCACTGGCAATCTGCTCTATTGGCACAAAGTTGGCAAATACACAAATGATGATTTGCATTTTTTTTTACAGTTTTGTATTAGAGAAGGTGAGAAGTGTAAAATTGTGAATTATGTTTGTTGTTCACAAATATTCTTGTTGTTTTTCTCTTACTTACATTTGTAAATATTACAGTACAAGTGTAAATAATATTTGCACTGTTTTCCTCCCGTATGTAATGGGGTTACAGTGCATTTAATGATTCTAGTCACAGTGAGCTGATTGAGAGCGACAGGCTCTGTGGAAACTGGTGACATGACTCAGTGAGATCCTTGTTTCCCAGCAGGGAGGCTGCAGGGTGCGTTGATCTGTTGTGCTCTGCCTCCAGAAATGCCAGCAGGTCAAAGCCAAACAGTTCTGAAATCCCACGATATTTATAAAGGAATATATACTACGTACTTTACAGGATGTTGGCTAATTTTACTATGTATATAGAATACAGTAATGCACAGTGGTCACTGATAAGCTTTTTGCCATTTATTTTACTATTTACCATTTAATGGGTTAAAATGTAACACATGTCTGTAGGCTGTGCAAAAAAGACACACGCAAACACACACAGAGCCTCATTGCAGTGGATAACAAGTAAAAATGTTTATTCCTAATGTGATCCTTGTCACACGCCTTATGGAGGAAATCTTCTAATGAAAATATGTAGCTTTGGCTTCACTCAAAGAAGGGGTCACATTACTACTAGCATGGGCACAAGAAATTATTACAGAAACTAAAGACTTTTCCAGTATTTGTGCACCATGTCATTGCTGCATCACTATGGATCCATTAACATAAAGATGTAAAAATCATCAATATATAGTATCCTTATGAGGGATCTCTCAAACCCTTATGTGACATGCTCATAATTTTTTTGATCCAGACCTGCAATTTTTCTTATTTTAAATGAGGGATTTTTGGTTTGCAAGTTTTGTTCATGGATTTCTTAAGAATTTGGAAAATGGGACTCAGCTAGAAAAACTACATCCACGTTATCCTGATGGGGTTTTGACAGAGGTGTGAAGACTACTAAATTATTGTACTCACATAAAAGTACAGTGCTGTTACTATGTTGAAATTATACTATAGACTATTACTTACTTTTACTAAAGTTCTTTGAATTTATTCACATAAACAACAGTTAGTCGACAGAGTAGTCTAACTACGTCAGCAACAACCTCAACTAACCTACAACACAGAATATGTCATATGTCACATATTACACAGCTGTTAATTAAATATTTTGTGACATAAATTCTAACGTGTAAATGTACCTTTTGTCTGGACAGTGAAATAATGACAAGGGCGATGTCTCTATTCTGGCTGTATCCAAGCATAAGTAAGAAAAACTAGCGAGCTAATGTTTGCTAAACCGCCAGGTTTGCACAAAACTAGACATTTAGCGATTAAAGCTATTTAACTAATCTGCGCAGGTTATGCAGATTGGATGCAGAATTTCTGGAAACAGGTATCTTCTCAAAGCTTAATGTTACAATTTATTATAAAGATGTCACCTTTAGGACTTGAAGTCAAATGTATCCTTCCTTCCTGCCTCAGCAAAACCTGATTTGGATTCAATATACACAAACAAAATCAATATTGTTACAGTGACAAGCATAAATGCAATTGTTTACTTTTATCTCTGGGTTTCAAGAGTTAAACTCAAAGGATTTTCTTTCTTATTTTGATTTTGAATGATGTCTTAGAATATTATACACAATTGAAAGCATGTTTGTTGACCCTACTGAAACATTGCTTGTGGTAATTCCCTGGCAATGACAAAAGCTGCTTAATAAGACTAATTATATATCTGCATGCCTGGTGTTATCTAATTGCACTGATAGGGACGCATGAACATTTTGCTTGCACTCATGCTGCTCTCTGCTCTTTTATGCAAACTCAGGAGTCAAAGCTCATAGGGGAAATGTGGCCATTCTCTTTGACCAACAATGTGCTAAATGCCAAAGACCAATTAGCCTCCTGTGGATGTCACTGCTGGTTCTTCCACCAACAGAGCTTTAATTCCAGTCAAGCTCTCTTCACCTCAATCTGACATCCAGATCAGACTCAAGGCCACCAGATCCCATCGGGACTCTTGTGTTGCATGTATAATTAAATTTTCTGCTCAGAATTTTCAACTGAACATAATTTTATATTGATCTTGGCTGGTTTAGCTTCTCAGTTGTGTATGATAATGGTCATATGGTAAGTATGATGGGGCAGGACACAACACCAGGAATGCAAGTGTAAACCACCACCACAGAAGGCTTAATTGGTTTGAAGTTGAAAAAAATTGGCTCACAGTGTAGGATTTAATGACATCTTCACTGTAGGTACTTGCAAACTACAACCATCAAATACCCACCCCGTCTTTCCAATCCTGAGAGAGCCTATGGTGGCATAAGTTTCAATGACACCATCTACAATCATAAAGTATCAGTTTGTGAAAAGAAGTTTCTTTAGAAAAGTTACTTATATATACTTATATTGAGAAAATTCTATATTAAAGAAAGTTTCAAGTGATTACACATTAATGACAAGATAATTATGAATACTGTATTCTATATCAGTTTGGTCCATTTATACTAATTCATCTTTCTAAACAGTTTCACATGGCACCTATAACATGTAATGCTACCAGTATCTGGTGCTATGGTCATCTGTGCTAACTTGGTGATTGGCTATAGACTGTATATACTATACCGCTTTCCTAGTTAACATACTTGCTAACTTGCTTTATGAACTAGTTGCTTGTACACATGGGGTAGTGAAAGATAATTGATAATACTCACTATTTGCTCAGTAAGGGTTTAGCAAAGCTGGTAGCTACTAGTGGGATCGGCAGAGCTAGATAAGGAGAAATGATACTTGAACTAATTCAGCAGCCAGCCATAGTAGCTTTGGCTAAGGACATACAATGTAGATATGGGGTTGGCTCAATCAGTAGAGTATTTAGTTGTTGCTTGGGTGAGGATAGAAAGCAATTACACATATCAGGAATGTTGGGGCTAGAGAATAGTTTCACCTACTTTAGCATGAGGCTCAGTAGATTCATAATAGCTAGGTCTAGTATCCCTTTTGAGGCTAAATGACAAAATATTTAAGAAGAATATTTAGTTTTGAGCGCTCATCAATTTTGTTGCACATTTAGCTGTGTATTGATAACTGACTTCTATGTTGGTTTGTTTAGTTCTCTGTTGGCTGTGCAGGACCAGGATATGGTTTTATTATTTTGGATTAATCTACACTCTGCTGCAGTCATATTTTAAGAGTATACAGGACAGACTATAATTGTTACCAGCATTGACTAAACATGTTTGAACAACACAGAAGTGTAAAAAGTAGGTTACTTTAACATATTTGAGTTGTGAGGTCCTGATTCTGGCTCTGATGTGGTGTCAAAGTCAAATTTGGCAACAATGAGGTTAAGTGAACAAATGCTTTGTTGCACAAAGATCTTAAATGTTTATGGGATTATACAAGTGGAAAATGATTTATACATTGCTGGTATGATTTCATTTCTTGTCTATTACCTGAGCTGAGGCGAAACTGTTTCTAGACAAATATTTAACATTGCAGTGACATTTAAAATGTCAGACAAATTCTATGACATTTACTGAAAGTTGAATTCTAAGACATACACTAAATGCTAAACATGTGTTTTATAACTTGATAAACCGGATGAATAAATGGTGTTACAGCTTTGAATAAATGTATTTTCATTTATTTTTCATTTAACAAATTTGATGTGTTACACAGGATACTGATCCAACTGAGAAATAAAATACAGATGAGTACTTTTTACATCATCACCATCACACAGCATGACATTCATCCCTTCTGAATATTTTGATCTTCACACTTGCAGCATGGTGAAACTGTGAACTACTATGTGATTGGAGGAAGTAGGGTAATTTACTTGCTGTGATTGACACAGAAGATCAGAAAGTGAGCATGTGTCTGCTCCTCAAACTTTAATGAAGGTAATGAATGGACATGAGCAAATTACCCTGCCCCTCACACACTCACCACCCTCTTTCATCTCCATCACTGTAACTAAATCACCATAACTAGTCCAGATCCATGAGCACCTGATCCATAAGTGACATCAAGGCATTGCCAGGAGCCACCAAGAATATATCAAGTATGAAAACACACACATCAGGTGTCATTTAATAGCTTAAATTCTCTAAATGATAGTAATTTAATAATCTTTTGTGGGTTTTTGAAATCATAAATTGGAAAATAAATATTAAATCTTTTAGTTTTTTATTTCATTTCATTGTTCAAGGAATTGTTCAACATTGACAAGGCTAATTGTATCAGAGAAAATCAAAGAAAGATTTCAATTAACATAATTTGACAACAACACCACAGCATAATTCAGTGTCACGTGTAGACAACGAATCAGTATGCTCGTTGCATGTTTTTTACCAAATTCAAATATTTAAAAAGAGTATTCAGACATTTAATAATGATAACCAGACTGATAAGTGAAGATGCTGAATGCCAAATCTCAGGCGTGTGCCTGCTGCCTGTGGAGTAGCATTACCCAATTAAATTTATCAGCACTAAGAAGCCTTGGAAAACTTTTGATAGCTGCTGAAAAATTGACCATTTCCATGCAAAGTTTTTGACCTTCATTTAACCTTATTTGTCAAAGTGCTCGTGGAGTCTTAAAATCACAAATATAGTTTCTTATCCCTTTACCATTCTGCTCAACTTTATTGTCAAATGTATGAGTTTTTAAAATCTAAATATAAATATTGTCTTCTAAATATCACATCTCTAAAGCCTTACCCCAGATGAAGCTATACTTTGCCATTGCTGAGATGCAGCAAAGTCATAACTGAGGTGAACTTTCCTGTGAAGAGCTGCCAGATAATTTCACACAGAGGAGGGTGCACATCATAAAGACAGGAATCGCTAAATCTTTATGACATTTTTATTCAAATCCTACGCCTAAGCTAAAAATTTGTGAGGCATGTATAACCAGGACGCCGCTAACACAGAGTGAAGGACTCCGACGTGAGCCAAGACCATTAATATAGCATGAGGGCCTGTTACATCTGTGGGCTGTAGCCAGGTGAGGCCTGTAAACAGGTGAGGTACAGATTTCTGTCCTCATCTAGAAACTTATGATACACACAACGGCAGGGTACATCCAGAACATGTCACAGGTCTATCAGAGGGCTGACATATAGAGACAGGCAACTATTCACACCTGTGGGCAATTTAGAGCCACCAATTAACCTAATTGCATGCCTTTGGTGGGAGGAAGCCAGATTACCCAGAGAAAACAGACTCTGGCCAACATGCAAACTCCACACAGAAAGGCACCCAGCCAACCTGTGGATGCAAACCTAGGGTCTTCTAGCTGTGAGGCGAAAGTGCTGGCCACTACACCACCATGCCACCCCTCTATTGTAAACATAAAAACATCAGGACTAACCAGAGGCTGATTTGCACACTTAGGAGAGCCACCATGCTACTTCCTTATCCACTGTTGGCTCCAAGCCTCCAGCTGCCAGGGCACCAGGACCACGACCAAATGGCTGAATTACAGCAGCAGTGTCTTTTACTTCACCTGGAACTCTTACACCACAGTCTGTTTCTCTCTCACAGTGTTCAGTTTTTCTTCAATGCCAGTACAACTTTTTTTCAGTGTTGCCAACAGTATCTTCAATGCCAACCTGTATTTTTCAGTGCCAAATATTAAAGTCAGCCATATGGCTCCATACCTGATTTACTAAGATCCCAAACACCAAGTAATAAATTGCTTGCTCACTCTTGAAAAATGTGCATTTAAACTGTGGTTAGGGTTTTTTTTTGTGATCTATTATGAAAAACTGCATGATTGACAACAGGTGCAAACATGGTTGCAGCGTCCATATTTAATGAGGATTTTGAGGTTGAAAAAATGACCAGCGTAAACAGCAAGAGGAATTATAATCCAGGGGAATTAAAGGCGTAAGAGGAAAAGGCAAATAATTGCTTTGATGAGCTGCTGCAACAAAATATCAGTGATACAAGAAGACATACATACTACAAAAAAGAGTCACTGTTAGAAACTAGAAATTTTTGAAATTATTGCCAGTTTGTTCACATACTGGTGATTCTATTTAAGAGCTCAGTTACTCTGTCACTTTCAGCTTTTACTGTAACAGAAACAAAAAGTGATTAATGATGATCTGACAGACAAAGAAAGACTTCTCTCAGGATTTCAGTCACTAATATATTTTCCACTTTCACAAGAATGACAAGACTCATGTCAGCTCATCAGTATACAGTGAGTAGGCTCTGTGGGGAAAAAAAAGCACTACAGCCCCGTATTATTAAACTGTATGCGCCTGTATTATCCATAGTGCTGTGAGCTTGCTTTATGAACACATTGTGACTATTAAATCAGCTTGTGGAATCATTCACCTTCATTCTTTATCATCAGGAGACTGTGATGTGGTTTAAAAAGTTGGTTTCGTAAACAGAAAGTTGCCAGGAGTGAACTTTTAAATTCACATCTTACAGGGAGGTAATATTGTGGTAGAAGCATTAGACAATAGAATAAATCCTATCCTAACTTCATTAAATATTTACTCCTTTTCTCATTGTCTTCTCATATATTTGTGAGCATTTCTGTCAACAAAAGACCCAAATTAGTGAAATTTCCAGAAAAGATATTTAGTCACACACAACCAGTAAGGATTAGGACAGATGAGTTCGAGCCTTGTCGCTTGCGAATCATTGTCCTCTCATCAGCTCAGCACTTATGTTGCCCATAACAGTAGTGAGCCAGACAGGAGCAATTATTCACCATAAAGCAAGCTAGCGCTGGCTGAGAGTAAATTACTGAGAGAGCCTCGACCAATTACTTCTTGTAATGGTGAGACAAATCTCATTTGACACTACAACACTCTTGCATTCAGTGGTCCAATAATGAGCAAGTCCTTGATCCTACAAAACAGAACAGAAAGCAGGGAAACTCATCCTGGTGATGCATCTCAATTAAACATTGTTTGAAGAAAGCTAGAAAGCTCAGAGACTTTTATTAAAAGTCTTTAGAGGTATTTCATAATTTAAACAATTAAATTGTACTGTAGTAACATTGCAGGTCAGAATGACAGCTGGTGATAAAAATTCTGGCTGAGGAATATTTTATCCTCTATGTAAATTTTTGTTTGACGAGATACCCTTTAGATGTAGGAGCTGATGAAATTCACAGTGAGGTGAAGGCACGATGCCCTCGCTGTCATTAGAGCAGCAGTGTGCACCAATGAAAATATCGCCACAAGAACACACAGGCTGTAATGAGTGCTATTAATAACATATCCACCTTTTGGATAATGGGATATTACCTGGGCATCACATTGTTGTCTGAACTTTGACGGTATATGGGAATTATTTGTTGAAGCTCGACAGCTTGGAGGGAGGCATTTTAAATTTGCACCTGGAGTGACACTTGCTGTGAGTTAACCTTGTCTTTAAGCATTTTATTAATAAGGCAGATACTTTTTTGATGATATTCCTGCTGAACAATACTGAGTAGCATCTAGCAGAGAGGTCGCAAATTGCAATCTGTATACTTTCCACTCTGCAATTTCACCTGAGTACATGTTTGGGGTACTTATACTACTGGAGTATACTTATTATTACTTCTACTTGAGTAAAAAAGCTAATGTTTTTTTTCTAAACAGACATTTTTCTGGATAAATATTTAAACATTTACTTGAGCATTGATTTTGTGTACTTTTAACACCTCTGATGAATATATATACCACATTACAATTCTACTAATATATCCCTATAAAGTTTACACACTGTACCTTTAAGAACATATTTGGCTTTAAATGCATCATTGTAGCTGCATATAGTAATGATGAAGATCATCTTGTTTGTGAAACCTAATTTTTTCTGCAAGAGCAAGTTCCAAGGCTCTCTAATTTCTAACTTTTTACTATGATATAATGTGATTAATGTTTACATTAATGTAAACTATTTTGTATTTCCTGGTTTTCTGCAAAAATTGGTCATAAAATGTGATCTGACCTTCACAAAAATCACAAATACAAACACAACACACCACATTTCTAAGGTGAAAAAAACACAAACGTGCCTGATCTTTCATGTCTTTATTGGACAAATTCATTACCAATCAAAGCCATTCTGTTGTAGATTTATTTCAGTGCGTTCATTATCCTGCTGTATCGTCCAACTTCTACTAAGACAGCTATCCTGACATTATCCTGTTTCACACCTTGACTTGGGAAGTCATTTTCCTCTCGTTGATAGCAAACAGTCAAGGTACAGAGGTAGTAAAAGGGTCCCAAATAATGATGCTCCCTCCAAAGTACTTTACCTATAGGATGATTTCATGTTTGAACCCTGGAAATTGCAACAGTTCACTTACTTTTTCTTGCAACTGTATGAAATAATAATGAACTTTGAACTTAGACTGTGCAATTGTGTGTCACAGAAGATGTTGGAAGTAACTAAACTAGTCTCTAAAAATGATGTGATACAGCTGGTAAAGCTTTGTAGGCAACACAGTGGTGTAGAGGTGACACAGGCACTGACACCTGAGAGCTACAAGGATTTGGTTTGAGCCCACTAGCGAGCCAGGTATGCATGGGTTTCCTTCATGTATTACAGTTTTCCCCCACAGTCCATTAGGTTAATTGACTTAACTCTAAATTGTTCATAGGTGTGAGTGGTTGTATATCTCTACATGTCAGGCCTGTGATTGATTGGCGACCTGCCCAGGGTGTACTATGCCTTTCGCCCAGTGAGGCACTGTACAACCTGGGCGGTCTACTACCCTGCTGGAAACATCCAGTAGTTTACTATTTATTGAGAATTTAGTGTCATATCAATAAATATATGAAGTGACACTGAATTAGCATTTCTTAACAATTGGTCCGTTAAGAATGTACTACTCACATGAAACCATAGTCACTTTATCATGTGGTAATGGTGACTAACAGGAATTCATTATACATCTCTCATTAATTTGTGCATTAAATCATCATGAGTCATGTATTAGTTAAACATTACTTAACTATATAATTTATTCCCTTGTAATAAAGTGTTACCGAACATCCTTATGATTACAAACACTTTTTACTTTGTAAGCAACAACCTTGAAAATAAACATATGCAGAAAATTATGCATCCTTCATTACACTGTATGTTTTTTTTTCTCCAAGCAGGATGAGAAAGAAGCCAGATATTTTCCACATATACAACACATGTGTTGCTTGATGTTCTCTACAATGTTGCCATCTATCAAAAAAAAAAAGCTTTTCTGTGAGCCTTTCTAAGTCACTGTGGTGCTTGATGATGTTGTCGGGCAAATATATGACATAATTAGTTTGGTTGAAATGCAGCACCAGGACTTAAGGAAGAACAGGAAGTACATAGTATGACACCCTTGGGTGTTGCCCCTCCTTATTTTCCCAGACACTAAAGAAAAGGGATTTACTGAATGATTTGCAGCTGTCAGCATATATAGCATGCTCAGTCTTTTTTAATAAGCTCAGAGCCTAACAGGACGGCCCACAGTTAGACAGTAATGGTGCTGGCTGTGACATAAAGGGTTATTTGTAGCATACCAGTGATTTTTCAGTGTGTGCAGGGGACAAATAAACGAGCATCATGAATTTTTCAAGATCTTAAGCTTCAAGGAAGCAAGGATTTCATGAAAGAAATACAACTTTTTCCATCTCCACACATCTTTAAAATCCCCAGCTGTTCAGTTGCTGTGTTGCTCACAGTTCTCAGTCTTTCCGATGTCTTATTCTGGCATTATTTATCATGTATAAAATGATGATGTAAATGTTTTTCTGTCGCTGAAACAGTTCTGGCTTTTTTGTTCCCTGCTGCTTCGACAACACTTCAATTCAGAAGCATTACCTCAGGGCAATATGAGAAGACAAGAGATTTTATTTTAGGAGCAGTCACTGTCTGCCAAGATGAACCGTGAACAGCTAAAGATAGAGACTCTATTTTAGTAACTGAAGATATTAAAGATACATATGAAAAAGGCAGTAGAGGAGATTAATAAGACCATACTCATTCAGATTGTGGCTAAAGGGGCTTTTATGAAACATCCTAAGGTTATCTTAGTTAGTATCCTCCAGTGTAATTATGCAACTTTAATTAACAATGGTAAGTTAATGGATTATAAGTGGTCAAGCTGCAAATTAACTCAACATCTGAGAAACCGATTTGCCTCTGTTTTAGTCACTTACCAAATAGCTAAAATCTCTACAATCTGTATCATAAAGCAAACGTGCACCAAAGGCCCAGAATAAAATAAATGTGGCACTGTTACATGTTTGTTTGTCTACGTCACACAAGAATGTTAAACAAATGTGAAATTCAAAGGGAAATTAATGACTCATCTGTTGAACCGTGAACATTATAATATGCAGAACAAGCCGTCTAATCATGTATGACACAAAATTAATTTCTTCCACAAAGCATGTTGTAGTGGTCATGTATCTATTGCTCAGCTTATTTAGAAATGTGTTTCAGCTTGAGTCATATCTAATTATGTTTCTTATTCATCACCTGTTTATTCATGTGTCATTATGAAGGTGGCCACTTACAAGGGTTAAAAGAATCCATAAAATCTTATTAAGCTGCCACTCACTTTGGTAACCAAGAAGACTAATGGGAGAACTCTCCAATGAAGATGAATAACAGGAGCCTTTTTATCAAATGCCAACCCAAAGAAATTGCTATGCTGATGTCTAGAAAGAGGAATGAACTGACTCCTCACAGAATGACACCAGAATTGGACATTAACGGTTTGAACAATGTCATAAAGAGCTTTTATTGAAGCTACAGTATGAAATAAATGTGGGCAAATGAAACAGGAGGAGGATCAAAATGTTGTTCCAACCCTGAACAAATACAGTGCTTTAAAAAAGTACTTGCCATCTTCCTGATTTTCTTTCTCTTTTTTTGCTTATTAGTCACACTTAAAGGATTCAGATCAACAAACAAATTTTAGTATTACACAAAGATAACCTGAGTAAGTTTGCAATTTTTAAAATTATGATTTAGTTTTCTAAGGGGAAAAAGATTTTGAGATTTGGGGAGTCCAGTAAACCACGGTCAGAGCCATTATCTACAAACCTGGAAGAGTGGTAAAGTTTCCCAGGAGTGGCCTGTCTACCAAAATTACTGCAAGAGCACGATGACAACTCATTCAAGAGGTCATAAAACTGTATTTGTAACTGTACCTGTAACTTTATTTGTTAAGCACTTTTAAATAACTGTGTTGACCAAAGTGCTGTACAACTCAGACTGTGTCAAAGGCCAATAAAAACAAGTGGGTTTTAAGAAGGTATTTAAACACTGAAAGAATGAGGCCTGTCTAATGTGCAAGGGCAACTGGTTCCACAGTTTTGGAGCAGCCACCACAAAAGCACAGTCCCCTCTGAGCTTACGTTTAGTTTCTGGTACACCCAGAAGCAGCAGGTCAGCTAATCTAAGTGACAGTGGTGGAACGTACAGGTGCAGGAGCTCAGAGATGTACAGCGGAGCAGGACCATTTAAACATTTAAAAACAAATAAAAGTTTTAAAATGGATTCTAAAGTATAGGGGATAAAATAGGGGAAATATGCTCATGGTGCCAATTAAAAGACATGCAGCAACATTTTGAACGAGCTGCAATCGAGAGACTGACGACTGACTGACACTAAGATAAAGTGCACTGCAGTAATCCAGCCGAGTGGTAATGAAGGCATGGATTACTGTTTCAAAGTGCTGCTTAGTAAGAAAGGGCTTGACTTTGGCCAACTGCCTCAGGTGGAAGAAACTGAACTTGACAACAAATCGGTTTGTGGCTTTCGAGCTTCTGGTCAGTATCCATTTTAAACCCAAGGTTAGTAATTTCAGATTTGGCGTATTCAACCAAGGGTCCCAAGTATACAAAGGCAGTCCTACTAGATGAATTACCTCCCAACACCATCACCTCAGTCTTTGAAAGGCAAAAAGTTTAGTGCCATCCAGGCCTTAATGTCCTTTAAACATTCCAGCACTGACCTGACAGAAAAACCATCCTTTTTATTGAGTCGTACATAGATCTGACAGTCGTCAGCATAGCAGTGAAAAGAAATTCTGATTATGGAGCCCAGGGGCAGCAAATGCAAAGTAAAGAGGATAAGGCCTAAATAGAGCCTTGTGGAACGCCACAAGACAGAGGAGCAGAAGAGGACTAGAAGTCTCCAAGTTGAACACAGATGATTCTATCCCTTAAATAGGACCTGAACCAAATTAAAGCTAGGCCCTTTATACCGACCCAGTGTTTTAAGCAGGAGATTTAATATCATGGTCCACTGTCATGGTTTTTGTCTAAAGACCCAGGGAGCAGTCAGACAATGTGAGTGAGGTTTTAAAAAGTTTTATTATAAGGAAGGGAAGACTGACTGCAGAGCGGGAGTCAGTCGGTGCAGAGTCGGCGGAGGCGCAGGACTGGACCAGTGAGTGCAAACTGCAGAGCCAGTGGGTGAGAAGAGGCTCGGAACAGGCAAGAAGAGGGACAACCAAAAATCAGCATTTAGCAAAAACTAAGCTTGAATAAAGGTCTAAGCCAAAAGTAATTCGCCAATTGGAGATATGTCTTAACCCTCCTATTGTGTTCCAATCAAATCTGACCAATTTGCATGTTTTGTCATGAGGTTTCATGACTTTAGGATTGATGGATAGGTTAAATTAGCAAGAACATGTGGATCTAGCCCAGGTTTCTTGATAAAAGATTGAACTATGGTATATTTAACATTTTTGGGGACCACCCCAGAGGTTAGACTGCCATTAACAATGTAGGGAACAAAGGTGCCTAAAGTAATAAAAACCTCTTTAAAAAGTCATGCAGGAAGAGCATCACATGGTGAACCCAAGGGCTTCAAATTACCAACAATATACTGAATATGAGACAAGGTGACAGGCTCAAACTGATGAAAGACAGCGGAGCATGAAGGAGGGACTGATGGGTCTGAGGCAGGCGATGAGGTTTGGGCTCTTGCCAAAGAGGTCTTATTATTAAAAAAAAGGTAAAAAGTGTTCACATGTTTCAGCAGAGGACTTAAAGCAGGCAGTCTGAGGAGCATTTAGAATTTTACCAATCGACTGAAACAACTCATGGGGTTTGTGACTGTTACAAATAATGTTTGCAAAGTACAGTGTTCAAAAAATAAAGGGAACACTTAAACAACACATCCTAGATCTTGATGAATGAAATCTTCCTGTTGAAAATCTTTATTCATATATACATGGTGGAATGCATTGAGAACAAAATACCATAAGAATGATCAATGGAAATGAAAATCATTATCCCATTGAGGTCTGGATTCAGAATTGCACTCAAAATAAGAGTGGAGAAGTCAGATCACAGGCTGATCCAACTTCTGTGGAATATCCTCAAGATAATTCAAACTAAGGCTCAGTAGTGTGTGTGGCCTCCACATGCCTGTATCCACTATCTACAACATCTGGGCATGCTCCTGACAAGACAACAGATGTTCTCCTAAGGGGTCTCCTCCCAGATCTGGATCAGGGCATCAGTCAACTCCTGGACAGTCTGTGATGCGATGTGACGTCGGTGGATGGAATGGCTGACACTCCAGCCACATAAGGCCTAGCATTGTCATGCATCCAAAGGAACCCAGGGCCCACTGCAATGGGTCTGAGGATCTCAGCCCGGAACCTAATGGCAGTCAGGGTACCTTTGACTAGCACATAGAGGTCTGTGCGGCCCTCAAAGAGAATGCCTCCCCTGACCCACCGCCAAACCGGTCATGCTGGAGGAAGTTGCAGGCAGCAGAATATTCTCCATGTCGCCTCCAGACTCTGTTACATCTGTGCATGTGCAACATGAACCAGCTCTCATCCGTGAAGAGCACAGGGCACAGATGACGAATCTGCCAATTCTGGACTTCTCTAGCAAATGCCAACCGGCCTGCACGGTGTTGGGCTGTGAGCACAGGCCTCACTTGTAGAGGTCGGGCCCTCATACCACTCTCATAGACTCTGTTTCTGACAGTTTGAGGAGAAACATGCACATTAGTTGCCTGCTGGAGGACATTTTGTAGAGCTCTGGCAGTGCTCCTCCTGTTCTTTACACAAAGGAGCATTTAGCGGCCCTGTTCTGGGTTGTTGTTCTCCTATGGCCTCCTGTACATCTCCTGGTGTACAGGTCTGTCTCCTGGTATCTCCTTTATGCTCTTGACACTGTGCTGGGAGACACAGAAAACCTTTTTGCCACAGTGCACATTGATGTGTCATCCTGGATGAGCTGCACTACCTGAGCAACATCTGTGGGTTGCAGACATCGTCTCATGCTACCTCTAGTGGTGAAGGCACTGGCAAAATGCAAAAGTGACCAAAAATCACCTAGAAAGGATGAGGGCAGGGAAATGGTCTGTGGCCACCACCTGCAGAACCATTCCTTTATAATTTGTAATTGTGTCTAATTTCCACCTGTTGTCTGTTTACACAACACCAGGTGAAATTGATTCACAATCAGTGTTGCTTCCTAACTGGACAGGTTGATATCCCAGAAGTGTGATGGACTTGGACTTACATTGGAATGATTATTTGTTCCCTTTACAGGGCAAGGAAATACCACAGGAATATGAAAAGAATACAGCCTCACAAACCTCCAAATTAAAACAGCTCATCAGAGATGACGATCAGCACTAACCAAGCACTGACAGGCTTCAGCGAGAACAACATCTAAAGAACTGCAGACCTCAATTGCCTCAGTTAAGGTCAGTGCTCATGATTTAACAAGGCAAGGCAGTTTCAAGGCAGAAGCCTGACCCGCAAATGTTCTGCGCACTGACAACTTTGCAACTTCAGGGCCTGCGCAACGTATTAAAACAATTCTGCAAGGAAGAGTGGGCCAAAATTTCTCCACAGCAATGTGAAAGACTCATTGACGCCAGTTATAGCAAATGCTTGATTGCAGCTGTTGTTGGGTGTAGGGGGAATTACTTTGATTGTTTTCATAATAAATACATAATACATAACCTAAACTTTACTCTAGTTAGCAAGCACATATATTTAAAATGCTCAGAAAAAAACTTAGCCATGTCTTTAAACCCCATATTCTTCAAAATACTTTCCCTGAATATCAGATTATTTGTTCCATAAAGCTTTGTTCTAAATAGGCTGTAAGCATGAATTCACAAAATGCCTAAAAAAGCATGTGTACATACAATTGATGCTCTTGAGATGACAAAGTGCTCTATTCTGGTAGTATATGATTTATTTCTGCTGGCAGTGCCCCACCTACAACAACAGAAGACAGGTATATCCACGTCAGCACAAGTGAGATAAATTAACTCTACCTGTGTCTTTAGCAGGATTTAGATGGAGGAGCTGAACTGATGTATTACCACCATCTCATTGGTGTCAGATGAATGATGAATGTCTAGATATGAAACGCATAAAAACCACCACAACAACACACTTTATAGCCTTGTTTTTTTTTTTTCGTTTTTTTTCTATGACCTCCCAGCACAGTGGGAAGGAGCATACTGTAATGTGCAGAGGGGTGTGTGATTTAATTGTGTACCTATCTGCCAAATCTCCCAAAGTGTCTATGACCTTTTTCATCCTGTACACCTGCAAAGTTACAGCCACTGTCCTTTCTCACTGATGATTTCATGAGGTAATATGGTGTGTTAATGGAGAGATCGATAGTGTGACGTCAGTAGATGCATATTAATGCTGTGTGCGTGTGTGTGTGCGTGCTGAGTTTGGCATTGAGACCTACAGTATCTCTAACGATGTGAGGAAAATGACATCAGAGGTTGGCTGACAGCCCAGTAATGAGTACAGCATTCAGTCCAAATCCAGGAACATGCTCTACTGTGGCCCTCTATGTCTGGCCTCTCAGCCCAGACAGCCATGACTCCTGAGCATGGTGAATGCTAATTGGGCTCTGATGTATTGTTAGGTGCCTGTAGAGAGAGGGGAGGGCAGAGAGAAAAATGGGAAATGATACTGTGGAAGTGTGAGCTATAAATTTAAAAAGAATATGGATTTAAAGAAATGTGAATTTGTGGTCTGGGTGTGGCTCTTTGTTCAGACATGGAAACTTTCAAGCCTTTAGCATTTAATATGTCCACTCGAAAGGAGGGATTAAAAACAAGCATTCTAACCACTTAACAAGGTATGATGTGAACTGCAGTCATACCTTTGTATTCACTATACAGCCAGAGATCAGGTGCTAAGAGACGTAAAGAAACAACACACACACACACATACTTACACAGTATATCTGTAACTGAGACAACTGCAAACAAATTGCAGTCCCTTTGTCCACCAAAATATTTACACTTAAACTACAAATCTGATTTTTTGACTGTAGCATTATTAAACAATTTTATTGTTGGGTTTAGGCACTAGAAAAACGTCAAAGTGTCCTAAACCAAACCCCCAAAAAATCTACCCCGAGCCACAGTGTACTCTGAGTGCTGGTCCCAAGCCCAGCAATTGAGGATGGGTTGTGAAGGTTTGTGAAAGGGCAACACTGTAACTAGGAGCTGAATGTTGTTCCTACATCTAATGCTACAGTATGTTTAAGATACTTAAATGTAAGCTGAGCCTTTATCATTAGAGATATCAATGGTGTATACTTGCTGTGTCAACAATTTGTCCCAGCACGGTTGTTCAGTTCAGCCGTTGTAGGTAGCATTTAGTGAGCTAGCTAATGTTACATGCATTGTCACAGCAATACAACAGTGAGCAAAGACTATAAAACGTTAAATATAGCTAAACCTGCTGTACTGTAACTGTGGGCAAAGTAAGAGCTGATAGATTAAATCCGTCCATTAAATCCATTAAATTTTTCTCAGGGTCAAAAAGAGAGTATTTAAAATACCTGAAACTTAATGGTGAATGTCCTAAAAATGTGGTCTGAATCTCTGAAAGGGCAGAGTTGAATGTTTGCAAAGTAATTTTCAGAACTTTAAAGACACTGAAACACTGAAAACAGCATTTCTTTTAGATACTAACATTTTAATTTTGAAAACATGTAAGTTGTATTTTTCAGTTCAAAAAAACTCTTTTTCACATTCAAAATTTATTTTCAAACATTCAGCTCCTAATTTCAGTGTTGCCCATTGTGATCCTGATTTTACCTTATACAACATACATGTCAATCATGACTACAGATTATAGGGAAATAATGTGGTAATGCAAGAGGCAATACAGTATTTAAGTAATAACAATGTAACTGTGTAATTATTTAAATTTTTGAAAAAGTACTAATATTGCTAATTACTAAAATAATTAATATAATATATAATATTTGCCAGATTTTTGTTTTTAAAAAAAGAAAAAAGAAAAAAAACATTACACTGAGACTTTGCTTTTGTTCTTG
>OMLM01011964.1:49584-62859 GCA_900302695.1 Helostoma temminkii
ACACCGGCTCGTTTGCTTCACACATCAACACTGTTTGGCAAAAAGTGAATGTACCAGAGTTGGGACTGGCCAACTGTTCCACCAGTACTGCAGGCTTTTGGTGGCAACTGCTGAAGTCCTGGAGAGGTGTAAAGTGCAGCGAGGCAGTGTGTGGTGAAGGCTGGGTGATCCCTCCCACGTCTCTTTACTCATGCTGTCCCGAGGGGAGGTAGACACCCAGCCAACTGGTGTCACAGTTCCTCGGCCAACCTCACTGAGTCACCGTGAATATGGGGCACAGACATTGATCTGCTGGTCTCCTTTTCACCAGCTGATCCTTCATTTTTGTGGTTTGTTGATTTATTTTGCAACGTCTTGTAGTTTTTGACTGTACACACAGGTATAAAACATAACACCCGTACTGATGGAGAGACAAAAATCAACATGCAATTTTTTTATTTACCACAAATCGTTTTCCCATGCTATCATGCACGTGTGTAGTATGTTGCAGTGTCTTTTCTGAGTGTGTGCGTTTTTTTGTGTTTCATACTGTTTCATCACTGTTTCCGCCTCTGATTTTTACAAGATGATTTTCCTGCTAATTTCTCATTTGACTCTCTGTTAATAGTGTTGATAAAGGCTCGATTGCCACTAAAGGAATGTCAAGATTAAGTTTTCATACAGCATTTTTATCATCTGAAATGTGTCTTAACCTATGGTGCTACTGGCTTCAAAGATTAGACAAACTTTTTGTTGTTTACAAAAATTTATTCATACAAATCTTACAACACTTTTTTTTTTTAAACATTTATTGACTTGACCTTTAAAGATCGCCATTTGAAGAATATTCACTTCTACACAGTAAATATATATCTTTGAAGATTTCATTTTAGTAAGGCTATTGGCGCTTTTATTATCATACATATAGTTTCAGTTTCATGGAGAGGGGAAACTGATCCTTCCCTCTGTTTTCACAAAAATCTACATCATGTGCTCTAAAAGCAAAGTGCAAAAGAAAGCAGAGCCTAACGTCTAAGCCGGATGGTACTAAAGATCCTATCAAATGTCTGTGCAACACAAAAACAACAACAACAAAAGGGTGAAATGTAAGCTGATGATGTGCAGCATTGTAGGGCCACTAAATAGCCATCAGTGATTCATGGCAATTTTAAAGTCGATGCAAGGCACCACAGCCGCAAACTGCTTCCTGCGTCACAAAGCCTAGAGGAGAATGCAAAATTAAAGAAAGATTGATACAGTAAACACAAACTGAAGAACTTTACCCTGCTGTTTCTGCAAATCTTTATCTGATGCATCACTACAGCTTCCTCAAGTGTGCAGACTACAAGATAGTTTTTAATGTTATTAGCTGTCAGTGAGTTTTCAGTCTTGCCATGTTGGTTTCATAAATGTTTTTTAGCCAACTTTAGTTTTTTGGGGGGGTCATCTAACCTTTCATCCTCCTCAAAGTCTGTAACCATTTCCTTCTGCGCCTAAAGGTCAGACTTCCTCTTCTTTAAACTGAATTATGAAAATTTTGTAAATCATGGCAGCTTTAATATCATAAAGATGATGAAAAATGACCACTTAAATAGTTATAACTTGCTCTAGCTATAAAACAGCTGGATACAAAAACTCCAGTTGGTTAAAAGTAACAGAGCCTAAAAGATAAAGTATGACATTAGACTGAGAGATTTGCCAGCAGTAAAGTACATTCAGAGAAATTCTTCAGTGCAGGACAAGGTTCAACATACAGCTCTGTAGAAATATCAGTGAGGAGAACAAAACACAAAAAAACATCCACAGATGACACGTGTGTATGTTTGCAGTAGTCAGAAATCAGGCTACGTTACATGTTAGCATGTAACTAGTATCATTTATTGTTGTTTTTATGTTTTTTTCTTTAATTTGCCTCAAGGTGATTTAAATGTTGGTAATAATTAAACGGGCAGAGAGACATGCAAAAACCCTCAGCAGAATAAGAAGTCTCCAAACACACAGAAACCACCATTACCTGAAAAAAAACACAAAATTGGCACTTCACGAGTCAAACGTGTAAGCTCACTCTGTAAACACTGCAGAAGAAAAGCCTCAAAAGTACTCTGGTCCTCATCTCAGATTTGGGATTCTTTTTGACATACATCCCATCTTAAATTAAAAAGTGAATAACTGCTAACTTTAAAGCCATCAGGGCTCATGTCTGGTCTATTAAAGTAGATTTTTGGCATCATAAAATCATCCATCGCTTCCATAAACAGGATGCAGATTGAGTTGTACCTTTAGAATCTGTGAGACTCTCGAGAGACAGGAGCACAAATGAGGTGGAAGAAGATTTGTGTTTGAGTGTTTGGAGCAAGATCACAAGAGTTAAAGATGAGAAGAAAGAAATGTAGGGACATGAGACGTCCCTGCAAGGGCATGGCCTCAGGAAAGAGCCTGAAACTCACCAGAAATTTGTGAGAGAACTGTTTCAGCCAGTCTCCCAAAAAAGGCTCAAACTCATCCCCGTCCGGGAGGGCATCAAAGTCTATCTCTTGTAGGATTTGGTGTAAACCTATGTCTTCAAGGCTGTTGTGAATAAAGACAACTAAACTCTTAATGTCACTTTACAAAAATCAGCATTCAATACATTGATTGTCTTTTAAACTATTTATTTGCCTCACAACCATATCTCTTCACTAAATGTTTAAAAGACAGGTCTGTTGGAGCATATCATCATGTCAACAATTGTCTCCCCTCAATAAATAAGTCTAAAAAAATAAATCAATGGATACATAAATAGGGGTTGCTTTTTATAATGAACAAAAAAATTGGTCCACAAAGTAGATATGTCCTCAAGTGCTTTAAGTACAAAATAAAAACAATATTATTATCAAAATATTCATTTTAATGGCTTACTTCATACATAAATACATGTTTAAGAACACAAAAGCGATCCACTGATTGTTCAGATCTGAGAATGACTTCATTTGGGGCTGCACACACTTTTTTTGTTTTTCAGGAGGGGAGGGGAGGATGCTACAAATATGCCAGCCGGCGTCCTTTGTTTCTAATTCTCTGTCTATACCTTTTCCCCAGGACCGCTGCCAGGTATTTCTTGACTGCCATTTGCTTTCTGTAGCGGCTGTAGCTGTCTGTGAAGATCCCGTCTGAGTGTCGCTTGGACAGGGGCTCTGAGCTGTCGTCCAACGTGTTCCCCGCTCTGTTAAAGAGACGAGAGGAAGCAGTCAGTGTCATCACACTGACACATGTGCGTTCACATGACCTCTGCATGTACAGCCTGTGGTGCCGTGGTGATCTTTGTTTCACCATTTCAAAAGGAAAATAATCGCACACATTTGTAATCACATTTCCCATTGTTGTTACAACAACGCAATGCTCCCGATTTGTGTCCTTAATGTAGGACATCACTATTTATTTAGTTCCAGCAGTGGCTAAACTGTCTTTTCAAAATCATCTTACACAGCATTTTATTTCGTAGACATCGGTTCGAGCTTTGCTTAACTTTTAGCCCAACCCATGGTTTGTCTCATACTTACGACGATCAGTAAAATCTGATAGACCTGTTCTTAGAGTCGGATCCCCTCCTTGCACCCTGAACCACAGAGCTATAACCTATTCATATGGAAATAAATTTAAGCCTGTGCGCGTTAATTCTTCCCTTTGCGCCTTAATGACGCAGCAGCGGGTTGAGAAAATGACACTTCCTAAATCAATCAAGTGCCCGTTTGTGCTCCAGGATGTTATATTATTACTAAAGCCTGATTCGGGGGGCTGCAGCATGCTAGGAGATAATGGGACCACAGACATATACAGCACGTATAACAGCGTGAAACATGAGCATTTAAAAGACCAGAAACAAAAACGTACACAGGACAGGAAACATTAAATAGAAAAGAAGAGGTGACAACCAAAAAGATGTTCTTACCCTACACGTTTTGCCATCAGAGAATTCAGATATTTCCTTGCTGATAACTGACCCAGCGCTTTCCTGTAGGCTTTATTAAACATGCCGTCTGCATGCCTTTCCGTTCTGGGATGATAGATAGCCACACAGTAAAGTCACCACACGCCCAGCGCAAAAGGAAACAATGTCAAGATGCTGCACTGCAATAATATCTTTCTTAGCAAGTCAAGCATGTTTGATATCGGGCCTCAAACATTTCTTTATTGGAGAAACTTAAAAATTCAAAAGAGAAGTTGTGTTTTAAAGATGATCTTCTTGAATTAGTCTGCAGAATGCTCTACCTTATTTCCATTTTCTATTTAACCCGGACATTTTAGCAGAATGTGTCACCCTTTTAAAGAAAAGTGCGGTTTGGGGGCTTTTATAAAGACTAGTGAACTCCACAGAGGGACAGTTATTCATTGTTCAACTGCAAAGTTGGGAAAAAAGAATTTGGAAATGTCCATCAATGCCCGTTTGTTTATCAGTAGGGAGTTTAGCTCGTTATGTTACCGTGGGGATTCAATTAAAAGCAGACCAATTCCTCGCTTTGGAAGTTACTGACATTTCGACGATACGTTACATTGATTCACACAACACGTACAACATACATGGACATAAATAGGACTAAAGCAATGAGATGTTCAACATGGAGGTCTGAGAGGAAAAGAAAAACGTTTCAGCTAAAATGTTGCTGATAGTCACCTTTTCTCGGGTGGGTAGTACAAAGTGTAGACGTCGTCAACGACAGACGGAGAGCTTCTCACGTCCATTTGGTCTCTGTCATAATCCAGGGACGGTAAAGAATTTCCTTCCTCATCATAAACCCCACTGTCAAGCCTGTAGAAAAAACAATGTTTGTTCAAGTTAGCACAGTGTTTAAACATCATTTACATATTTAAAAGTCATAAAGACCGAATGGATGACACATATTTTAAGAACTTCTTCTATAACCATCGCCAGCAATGTTACTTGTTACCAAAATTTAAATCCACACAGCAGTTCTTTTCCAAGATGCACTTTCTTCAAACGTTTTCTATTAATTTTCTTATCTCATAAACTGCTTGATTAATGTTTACAGGACAGTCAGACACCGTACTTCACTGCACTAGAAGCCCAAATTACATTACCGCCGCTCTCTGGTGAATGTTTCTCTGTAATTATTTCTGTATGAGCAGCCCTATGGATTGGCTGTCAGATGATGTTATCCAGTTACCCAATATGCTATTATAGCCACAGTTATATCAAACCATGAAAGCTATGCCCTGCTGCTGCTGAGTGCAACAATGTGAAGTTCTCCTTTCAAAACACGATAAAAGCTATATTAGGTGACACATAAAGAAGTAGAAATGTACCCACCTAACACTGGGAAAGCTAAGTCCCACAGGTGAGCAGTTGACGCTGTAATGCATTATGATTCCATAGATGACTAAGGCTAAAGTCGCTTTACTAGACATTGTCCTGCTGCAAAGGAAAAAACATCAAGTGAGGTAACGGCAGTATAATTAAAGGAGTTTAAAGAACAATTATTCGATGCATTGAGGTGGTTTCTAACTGTTAAACCACACCTGTCACTTTCTAGAAACAAAACAACAGCTACAGCTGCCTTTAAACTAATGCTGATCACTTTTACGCAGCGTAAAACCACAGAAAAGTGCCAAACCAAGTGCTTCCTCTTACCAGTGGCGAGACACTTGACGCGATCCGCTGAAGACCTCAAGTGGAAGAGTGAGATCTCTATCTCAGTCTCTCTCTATCTTTCTCCCCCTTCCTCTCCTCTTCCTCTAGTCCCTCAGTGAAGCGCCTCGTCAGTCTCCTTGTGCTTGATCCAAGTGTGGAGCCCTCCGTGCGCCCGCAGCTCAGTTCTCAGGGACTTCTACGTGTACTCGGTCATGAGAAGAGCGCCAAACATTGGTCTGCGGAGAACTTTCCTGCGTCCTATGAACTTAACTCCCTTTGGTTTTTTATTCACGAATGCGAAAGGCATGCCTTTTTCACTTGTCACGTAACGAATGGGGGCGCAGAGAGGGGAGGTGGGCGGCTGCGTCATCACCGCCCCGTCCCATTGGAGTGCATCCTTCTTCCGCGTCAATGAAAGACCCCGAGCCAAGTCATAAAAATGGATGAATCTTGGATTCAAACATTATCATTAATTAAATACTGAATTAATGTCAACATTTGACGTCAAGCCATACACAGAATCACGTGACCTTTGAGAGACGCGAAGGGCTGTCCAGTGCTGAAATGTGCAGTGGAGCTGTCCAGTGCTGAAATATGTCTGACAGCTTCTAACCTGGAAAAGTTTCCCCAACTAAGACACGAAATAGATGCTGCTGAGAGTTTATCAATGTATGTTTAGATTTTTCTCCCACTTTCACCTGCCCACCTCATCAAGGGCAGAACTACAGCTACAGCTGCAGTTTTTTCTTTTTGTTTTTTCATATTGGTTAGTGTTTGAACCACAATCTTCTTGAAAGGACCAGTTATTTTGATTGAAAATTGAATTGAATTGTGAATTGTGTTTTTACTTTAGTCTTCCTATTGTTTTCCTATAATGTTCTATAAAAACGCGCATCTGTTTTCCACATTGCACAAAGCATTTTTTCGAGAAATACAGTAGGATTAGTGAATTTCGACAGATCCACAGTTTTCTCTGTAAAATGCTGAAAAGCTGACATGTTGGCATGTTTTGTGGAGCTGAAATATGACAGTAAGTTTTTATTCCAGAAAAAGTTCCTCAAAGTAAGGTATCAAAATGACTTTATTGAAACTGATACATTCTTATTCGTGTTTCCGCTGTAATTCTTTTACGCACGCAGCTTTCTGGAAGCCAATCTCAGCTATAGAGCCAGAGATCATAGCTTGAAGCTGCGTCACCTGGTTGAAGGACATCGCTTTTACAGTGGTTGATGTGCTGCATAACACATACAATTCGTGCCATCAGTGAGATGTCTGAATAAAACCATTTAGAAGCTTCACACTGTCTAAAGGTAACAACAAGGAAACAATGGTAAAAACTTAATTATATTAATTGCTAGTAATGTTTGCATAACTAGATGAACTTAAAGTAACGAAATTAAAAAATATTCGATTACAATGATTACAATATTAATACTGATGCAGCAATGTGTATTTTACTGCTGCTTTTATTTATAAGAATTATGACTTTTCAAACAGTTCAAACTTAAAAGAGAAATTATAACTTTGTAAAAGTAGAATTCACAGATGCTGTTCTGGATTGCACTGGATTTTACATATGTACCTAATAAAGTGGCCAGTGAGTGTTTCAGTCTACTGTTTGTTTTATAGTCAAATACTGGATACTTTTATTACTTTGGTCCTTTGGTCGCTGCTGAGCTGAACCACCACCTGAACAGTTTAGAGGAAATCCCTTGTTGATGGACCTGCTTACAGCTCTCACATCTGCCTCCCATAATATTGGGACCCAAGAATTAAATCTTGAACATTATCCTGTTTTTCTTGTTTGTTTTTTTTAAGTTTGCCACGGGTTTTCTTGTATAACCTTAATCTAAAATTACCAGCAACTACAGCTGTTGGTTAAATTTGAAGTGGGTGTTAAAAAGTACAATTTTTGCCTCTGAAACCTTGAAATATAAAGCAGCATTAAAGTGAAAATACTAAAGAACAGTTTCCCCAAAATAGATTTTAAGTATGTCACTTCCATTGTCTGAATCTAAATCTAAAAAGATCACAAACTTTTACTATATTACATAAACTTTCCTAACTCTCATGTCAGAGATTACTGGACAGTATTCATTAACATCCAGCTGTGTTTTCCTTCCACACAGGTTTCGGGATCATGTGTTGAATATCTATTCAGAGTGATCAATCCTTTCCTGGCTCTGACGTCATGTGACGGCTTGCTTAGCAGAAAGAAACACTCTACTCAGAATGCTGAAGATGTTGGGAAAGAAATCTGATTCTGAGGGCTTTTCTTGCTCTGGGAGGGCACCGCACCCAAGTGGTTATGAGAGGAAAGTGCAGTGGAGTGCGTCAAGTCTCCAGCAGACCTTCAGAAAAATAGGATCAAATCTGTAAAGAATATAGTCAAATGCCCCCAAAAGAACACAATTTAATAAGATTTACAGTAACACAATCGTAATCAACCACATAGTATAAGTATAAATAACGACACCTAATTTTTCCTTAAAATTATAAGAGGCCACAGGACTATGGGTGAATATAGTATTTTTTCCTTCATATGTGTTTACTGAAAAAAAGATTTCCTTTTTGTAACAAGCTAACTTATTAAATTCTAGTGTTCCAATTATGATTAACACAAGACATTTAGAGCAATCACTGTAAAATGAAATTATTCATTTAGTCTTGATCATATCTATCTTCTCTTATTTGTACTGATGCTACCAGGATATACGTGTTTGTAAATTTAATTACTCAGAAGATAAAATTATTTAACCACCCAATGTTTGGCTCATTGCACCTCATAAGTATCTTCCTGTAAAGATCATGGTGGGAATTTTTAATGAAACTGATAAATTATCTGATTAATATAAAAAAAGAACAGTAGATGGTATACACACAGTATGTTTTAAAACTGACTGCTTACAGTAATTCCTCTATAATAACTATTTATAGTAAAAGAAATCATGTGTCTGTTTGTTCAGATCGGAACAGACAAACAGGATCTTCCTTCAGTCCACAAGGTTTAATATATTTTACTCGGAAATAGAAGCCTGTGTAGCAGAGCGTTATCACACCAAACGACAGGAGAAGAACATATGAGTCACTCTAATTTTAACACAGTTAGCTTTTTATAGCATCTACTGGTGTTGCCAAGTGGTGTTTAAAGAGTTTTATTGAAGTTACAGTCTCATGACTCAAGTGTTTCAATATTCAATACTGCTCTTTTACAGTGTTGACAGAATACAATTTTTTTCACATCTAATTTCCAGGGTGTGTTTGTGTGCCTATACTTGCATGACTCATGTTGTTGGCACATAAATCTGTTTACACACTTACCTTGTGGCCACTTGGCTTCCCTTTGGAGCAAAGCACATCCCACTAATGTAAGTCATTAAACTGAAGTCAAGGTTTGGACTAAGGTTAGTGTCGGGGTTAAACGCCAGGAAATTAATGGAAGTCATTTTAATGTGTGTAACTGAGATTAGTGTAAATGTATAATCACTGCAGGACAACTGCACTAGCAATTAAACCTGCCTTTATAATGAATGCACACATATGAAAATAGATCAGTGCACATTGTAATACAAAGTTTGACTGAAAGATGCTTGTTTACGAAAGTAAATGCAAAATCATGATACAAAACATAAATAAAGCTGGGTATGTACTATATTAAGTCTTCAAATGACAAGTACAATTAAATCAACATGTCAAAACAAAATTGAAAGTCAGTGAGATTTTCATGTAAATCAATAACAAAAAAAAATCACATTTAAGCAGATTTGTTGCACTGACCACTTTAACTCCACATCCACAGAAAATGTTTATTTGGTGAATTTGATCTACTCATGATGGATTGTAAATCCATTAATAGTCATGAAACAATATAGTTATGATTTACTTTCCAGCAGAATATAGCCATGTTCTATAAGAACTACTTTGATGGTGGGAAATGTGATGTCAGAACTAAGTGAAAAAAAAAAGTGTCAGGAGTCAAGTTGTTATTCTGAGCAAATGCAACTGTAAGCAACATGACGGTTTCTAATGGGGCAGAGCGTGGCAGTCTGAAACGCTCTAAAGAACCTGGGTGAGATATATGCAAACCCAATAAGACAGATCGAAAGAGACAACACCATCAGAAGACCAATACACCAGGTTTTGTTCACTGATTGATAGAAAAGCAGTTCGTCACAGATACAACTGTGGTAAATAAATTATGCAAGACACCACTCAGCAAAAATACTGTCAAAGTAACTGTCCATTAGTGGTCTCAGAGGATGAATAGAAGTTTCTAACAGCCCAGCAGAAATGTTTGGCCTTGTCTCTCTGAAGTAGTGTAGAGACAACTACTAAATACCAGAGATGGCTGCATGTTGATTTATCTGAAAAGTCTGAGTAGATCAAATTAATCCTAATGTGTGTGTCATTCAAAGGGATAAAAATTGAAGGAGATCTTCTATACAGAAGAGTTGACATGGTCGGTACCATGACTTTGTTTAAATTTGATTTGTGAAATGTTTGTGAAATATTTACATGTCAGAACTTGTATCTAACTACTTCCAGTTTTACATGGGTTACAAACCATTCTTGAGAGGGGTAATGGAAGTAACAAAAAAGGCCATAGGTTAAACTGTTTTTGTTTTTTTTATTGCTATATGGGTTTAAACAAAATCAACAAGGATGCCAACAAGAAAAACATATGCCATACTTTTTACTGTAAGCAAACAATAAGTTACAGTACAGCACAGAAACTATGTTAAACTGCTCACAAGCAATCACAGCTGGCCTGAAATGTCTGACAGCTTCCTTTATATACCCAAGAGGTGTGCGTGTCTTGGTGGGTGGAGTTAACAGGGCTCCAATCAGGAGATGAGGAGCAGGAGGAGCAAGGGGAGGTGACCAGAGGCATAGAGATATTACAATAGCGACACTAAGGGGTTTAAAAATGATAGTGCTTGGTTCACATGGCCTTGGATAGTTGAGAGGGTGACTGAAATCAATTAATAGAGGTAGTATTTTTCTGACAAGCAATTCATGAAAACAACAACACTAGTTAATTAGCTCAACATCTAATTTGCTGGATATCAGACAAGAAAGTCAGAAATATCAGGCATACTGTAGGTCTCATTTTCCAAATTGATTTCCACTTGTGCCCTTGGAACATTACAAAAACATCTATATGAACAACGACACTCCTGCTAATTCTCACAGTCTCCGTCGTCTGCCATTGTGAAAAAAAAACTTTTCTCGTAGAGTTAAAGGAGATGTCATCACTCTCCTTCTAAATCCTCTGTGGAGGTGATAAGGTCCCGATGCCGAACCAATCAGAAGGGAAGATGACAGGGGAAGGAGAGGTGACCAGGTAGAATGGCAGACCAAGCAATGCAGAGGCAGCATCTAATCCAGGGAGGGGAAAACACTAACTCTCCTGAAGACAACCTCAAACAGGCAGTACAATTAGAAAACCACTGATGAAGTGAATAACACCAGTAATCTTGTGATGACAGCACCTATCAAATGTTTGGATGTATATGTCAGAAAGTGAACAGTCAATTCAAAAGGAAAAGAGTTTCTTGTCGTCAATGACAATTGTCATTGCAGTGTACACAGTAGTGCAGCATTTTCAGCTTCACAGAACAAAAAAATTTTTTAGCTGTCGATCAACCATAATTAGTTTGAGCAGCAACAGAGCAAGTTTTAATGCACATTGTAAATTACCATCCATTTTCCGGGTCATCCGGTAATGTTCAGGTCTTCATCATAAGCTTTATCTCTCCACTGACACACAGATAGGAGTTTATTAAACGATCCCTTCGTTTTTTTTCTATGATGTCATTCATTCATAATACCAGTAAATCACAATTGCTTGTCACAGTTAATGCAACTTTAGAAACTGCAGACTGTCAGTATAAGGATGTCTTTGCTACAGCTGAAATGAAAAAAAGAGCCAAACATTCAAAAACTATGATAACCTTTAGCTCTATAAAGCATCATTAGTATTTTTCAAATACTGTACTGTACAATTCTGAAAAAAGTGTAAAATCTGTATAAAACAGAATGCAGTGACAATGCATATAAACCCACATTTTATTCACAAGAACATAGAAAACATATCAAATGTTGTGAAGCATCCCTTCTTCTTTAACAACACTCAGGAAAATGTCTGGAAACTGCGGAGACCTGTTGCTGGAGTTTGGGGAAGGGGATGTCCCATATTTCCAAATCATTGCATTTTCTTTTTATGTAGAAATTCACAGCATCCCAACTTTTTTGGGATGCTGATTGGGCTTGCATGAGGCACCTCTTCTTGACATAAGTGTTATCTTTTAATGGCATTTAATGCTTTTTACTGTACAGTGCTGCAAAAAATTATTCCAGATTTTTTATGACACTGATCCAGATGATCAAACAATTTTTAGTAATTTAATATAATTAATTAAATTCAAATTTAAAACATTAAATACAATGAATGTAATTTTTTTTTTTTCTTCAAATTTCTAATTTAAAACAAACTAATTTTAGTATTACACAAAGTTAACCCGAGTAATTACAAAATTTAGTTTTTCAATGATAATTTCATTTATTAGGAGAAAAATAGAAAGAAGCTGTCCAAACCTGCCTGGCCCTATGTGAAAAAGTAATTGCCCCCTAAAGCTAATAACTGGGTGTGTCACCCTTGGCGGCAACAACTGCAATCAAACATTTGCGATAACTGGCAATGAGTTGTTCATATCGCTGTGGATGCATTTTGGCCCACTCTTCCTTGTATTGTTGTAATTCACATTGGAGGATTTTAGAGGATGAATGCTCCGTTTAAGTCATGCCACAGCATCTCAGTGAGATTTCAGTCTTTCTAACTTTAACTAGGCCTCCCTAAAACCTTAATTTTGTTAGATTTTTGAGACATCAAGCATAACCCTGGTCAACTTGAAGTCACAAACTGATGACTAGACATTCTTCTTCAGGATTTTCTGGTAGAGAGCAGAATTCATCAATTATTATTAGTCGTCCAGGTTGCTGCAAAACAGTCACAGACCATCACAGTACTATCACCAACACCTTCCAAAAAGTTCTCTTGTCTCATCAGTCCACAGAATATTTGCCCAAAAGTCTTGGAGATAATCAAGATGTTTTTGGCAAATGTGAGACAAGCCTTTGTGTAATTTTTGGTCAGCAGTGGCTTTCACCTTGGCTTTTTCCCAGTCTTATTGTTGCAGTGAGGCCTGAAGTTCTTAAGATGTTTCTTTTTAGATGCTGGTTTCTTTTGTGACTCCCTGGATGAGTTGTCGTTGTGCTCTTGGAGTAATTTTGGTAGGCTGGCCACTCCTGGGAAGGTTCACCTTTGTTCCAAGCTTTCTCCATTTGTGGATAATGGCTCTCACCTTGGTTCACTGGAGTCCCAAAGCCTTGGAAATGGCTTTAAAACCTTTTCCAGCAATTACTTTTTCACATAGGACCAGGCAGGTTTGGACAGCTTTTTTCCCGTGATAAAAAAATTCATTAAATCAATAAAAAACTGCATTTCATATTTACATGGGTTATCTTTCTGTAATGTTAACATATGTTTGATGATCTGAATTGAAAAGTGTGACAAACCAAAACCAAAAAAAAAAAAAAAAAAAAAAAAACCGGAAAGGGGCAAATATACGTTTTAACAGCACTGTATACTGTATTCTACAACATGAACT
>OMLM01011965.1:18071-32223 GCA_900302695.1 Helostoma temminkii
ACCAATAAAAAAAAAAAAAAAAAACCCAAAACAAACAAACAAAAAAAACCTGAAGATCAGTGGTTATATGAAACGACTGTAGGGATCAACAAAAATGCTCATGTTTGTAGTGCACACTTTATTTCAGACAAGGCTAAGTGTTTTCTGTGGTAGTTACGTGTGTGTCTACAAGTTTGTCATGGACACCTGGCGTTAATCACATTTTGGAAAACTAGGAGGAGTCATGTAACTGTCTAAGCTCATTAGTTAATTATGTCCTGAGTAGTTGGGTAATAATACATAGATGGCGTTATTCATCCGTACATTAATTGTTTTAGACACCCATCCAAACCTACAACAGGCAACTTTTAACTTCATCTGGTGTTAAGTGTTACCTACAAACACAAACATTTTTGGTGATCAACCCAAGGCTGATCAGTGTTTGTTTTGTGGCTGGCAATGGGCAATAGTCTTTAAAGTACCCAAACTTAATACTTAAATAAAAGTGCAAGTATTTCCCCACAAAAAATACTTCACTACAAGCAGAAGTACTCTTTAATTTCTTCTAAGTACAGGCTCTAAATATTACTGCAAGTACTCCACTAAGGTTAGAGACATACTTGCTGTGTGGTGCCTAGACATTTCTAGTGTCAGGTTGGCTGTTTTGTGTACATCAAAAAGGGGCAGGTCTTGACTTGAGGGCCTTGCTGCCATTTATGCTGTCATTTCTGCTGTTGTGGTACAATGCGTTACAATCCGACGTGCAATCAGTAACATTGTTATACATTTATTCATCTGATGACTTAATTCTTTCCTCTCACATTTTCTAAGATTGGACGTTCATGAAGAAGGGACAGTCCTTCAGGTAGGACTGTGTCCTTGTCCGCCTCTTTGTGGCTGACCTTTTTAAATCTACCAGATAGACAAACTACTCAAGCTAGGATGTGAACAATGGTGAACGTGGCCATAACCTACATACATATGTCAGTCTACACCAAGTATACCTCTAGCCTTAGACAGCAGCATATTTTTTTACCTACAGACTGTGAAACAAAAACGGCATTTGGTAAAGGTGGGGCTGATTTTAACCACCTTATGTAGTGACTGTAGTGTCTAATCACTAATGTTTACTTACTGTAAAGGGGTCTATAGAATAAGTGTTAATTTCTTTACTTAAAACCAAGTGATGGGTCCTCATAGGACAAGAATGGGAGAAGTATCAGATTTCTGATATGTTGTATATAATTTGTGGCCATTACAGAGTCTAATTTTGTGGGAAGCACTGCAGTAGCAATTGTGTTAATAATAAAGCTACACCACGCCAGTGGTTCAGTAATATGTGGCTGTCATCAGTGTTTGAGAGCTTGGCTTCACCACGAAAATGTGAGTCATTTCTAAAAGCTCCCAGCAGAGAGGGTCGACTGAGCCAAACTGGCATGACAGGATCTAAGTGCTCTCTGCCAGTATTTCTAATGGCTCCATGTCTATCTGTCTGTGTCGAATCATGTGAGAGTCATGAAAGACTTCTCGTACAGGGCTGTACTGACCTTTAAGTCAGTCAGTCAGTCATAAGACTTTGCAACCTCTTCATTACCATTTGCTGCTAAGTCATTAGTTAATTCTGATTTCAAAACATTGGTATTGGCATTGATATCAGTAAAATTATTTTTTCCCCCCATCTCTGGTAAAGGTGTAAGTGTTACTAGGAGTTTGGGATGCTAAATTGCTGCTTGGATGTTTCCCTGGTTGAAGACCAGGCTTGCTGCCTGCTTCCCGACTCCCTGAGTGGGTGTAAAATGTAGAACAGGGGAACGGAGCTGAATTGCTTGCTGACTCACTGATGAAGTAGAAGTAGGTGGTGGATGGAAATTGAGGCTGGCTGCTTTGAGACCATAGAGACTGACTGACCCAGTTTTCACTCTAGCACCAGTTCTTTTCAGTGTTCAATCATGACATGGTGGTTTTCCCCTTCTAGCCCAGAGCTTTGTCCCAGTAAAAGAGCTCACCCAGTATGTCCTGACCCAGCACTCTGCTGCTTGCTACTTTAGCAGCGCCTCTTGAGCTTTACATTTTGTTGTCAGCTTGTATTAAGCACCAAAGTGTTTGTTCTGAAGCCTTAAAAGAACTGGTCACAGTCTCAGCCTTGTGTCATTTGGCTGTTCTTACATTCAGACATTTATAGTAGTAGTGAACAATGCAAACTTAAAACTATTGTATATAACAATATTTTAAGGTCATTTTCTGCTAATGATATAAATGATGATAAATAGAATGAATCAACAGTATATTTTTGTCCATCCTTTTTTTAGCTACCAAATCCTAGATTTGGTATCGGATAGTCCTGGGGGAGCTAACTGATGCAAGCTAGCAAGCTCAGCCTTCCACCATGCTGGTTCTGCTTTGAGATGCGAGTGAGATGACGACGTTGTTTTACTGCAAACAAGTCATTGTGTAACAATATCATCAGTATCACAATACGACATGTTGTGTTGTCATGGGAAGGAGCCCTGATTTGAATTTCTCTTGCTTCATTTTTAGTTTTTTGTGGATCACATGGTCTTTTGTTTGTATAATAGCAAATATGGAATGATTTCAACAATTTTAATAGGTTTTTATTTTACTTCCCTCTCATTTTGCTGTAACAAGTGATTTTCCTCCATTGGGTTTCATTAAAGTCTTATCTTAATTTATCTTAATCATTACATTATATACTGCTACTACTATAATATCCTGGAAACAATTTCCACATTAAACATGCAGTCAGTGTATAAGGTTTAGTGGCATCTAGCAGTTAGGTTGCAGTCTGCAACCATCTGAATGCCCCCACCCCTCCCTTCCCCAGCACAAGAGAGCCTACGGGATCCATCAGGTGCCATGTGTTGTATTGCCAAGTCGAATAGCAATGTGAAGTGATGAGGTTACTTTAGATAGCTGTATATTTAGAGACTGAATTGGGTCAACTTACTCTCAAAAGCTGAAACTTTGACTTAAAGACTTAATTTAAAGGTTCCACAAAATGTAATTATGTCAGTTGAAAGCTAATATTTTGTTTTCAACTAGCATAATTAAATTTCGTGGAACAAGAACCTTGACTTTAAAGTAATTTAATTAAAATCCAGTTTTTATTTTTTGAGCATATTTTATATGTA
Organism: Helostoma temminkii; assembly: GCA_900302695.1. NCBI lineage: Eukaryota > Metazoa > Chordata > Actinopteri > Anabantiformes > Helostomatidae > Helostoma > Helostoma temminkii. The sequence continues at coordinate 21,200 of OMLM01011965.1, forward strand.
AAACTATAGGCCTGAGCTTGTATGATTACACACAAGTCAACCCATAATTATAAATAATATATTCCATTTCCCTACACCCCTCTAACGCTTACATACTGCACTTTTAACAGATAGTTTAACACTAGAATTGATTTCACATATTGGTAAATGCTACAGAGTAGTCCGTTTGTCCACCTGAATGTTTGCTTAACACAAATGAGCAACCATAACTGGGCATAGCAGTCCTGTCAAGCTTGGTAAAGTGCACGTTAAGCTGGTGTTGGGGTGGAATGTGACAAATTTGGAGGATATATATGTTTTTTTTTCTTTCCCAAACATAAAGACACAAGCAAAACTATAAAGAATGGATTTGTGTGTTTATCTGCTCTAATGTAAGCTGCAAATGTTACAAAGTCCAAAACATTACCTGACATACCATTGTGTTTCCCAGACATATTGATTATTGGTCCTCATCCTAATTATTCCCCTTAATTTTCTCTTACAACATCTATATTGAAAACTATAATCTATAATATTATAAAAATATAAGCTAAGGAGACAAAACAAAGTCATGTCAGGAATCATCTGATCATCATTTATCCTTATCATTCATATGTACAGTATGATTACTACCCTTTCTCGTGGGTTTTTATTTAAACATGAGTCATGTGGAAGTCGAACAAAGAGATAAGGTTAGCTTAAATGACTGGTTAGCTACAGGATTCATTGATTTCTGATACCATTCAAGAATGGGGGAGAAAACAACAGCAACAGTAACTAGCAGCAGTGCTTAGCAAATGGTCAATTAACGACAAATCTGACTTCGGCTATGGTCATTCTCAGAACCAGCTGAGCTGTGAGCAGCACAGCACCTGAGGCTGTTTGAGCCTGTTATAGGTGTCTAGTCTTCTCAGCACTTTTCAAAATTGACAAGAAGACGAGAAGGAAAGGCATTGAGGCTCGGTTCCCTGAGCTGGAGCCACTTTGGTTGTTTAAACCACACTCTCACATTTCAAAAATCAGGCATACTTTTGCAAATGCAGTGATGACAAGGGTTGGGAGTTGCTGCATACAAGGAAATTGTCAGTAAACTTGTTTACATTGAACAGTAGCAATTTGGGCAAGTCCAGGTTTGCATACAAGTTTAAAAAAAAAAAAGAAGAAGAGTAGAAAAAAATAGTTTCAGTTTTGATATGTACATTTTCAAGGTCAGTTGTATATACATTTTTTTTTGTTACATATTTTGATTTTAATAATTTTTTTCTGTACTGTTTTGCTTACGTGATCTCATTCATGTTTCTTTAATTATTATGAGTACATATTAAGATTGCACAATTATATTAAGTGGTTTTCTCTTGTCTTTTCAGGTGTAGACGGTTCAAACCAGCTGTTTAACGATAAATAAAGATCGGCTTTTAACCTGGTCCATCTGACCACATCAAAGCGGATGAGACTAGGCCAGGCTGAGTCAAACCAGACTGAATCAGATCAGAACGGAGCAGACCAGACTGATCCAGACAATACCAGGCCGATCCAGAAGGCCTGTTCTAGTTTACTATCCAGGTAGCTGCAACAATTTATAAAAATTCTGATCTGTGGTGGAAAGTGTGCCAGTGTGAGAACATTTAAATGCATAGCGTGTGATTGGCAGGTGTCAGAATGAACAGTACACAGCTATGGGCTGTGTAGCCACAGTCCAGTCAGAGTCTCCTTAACCACTAGGTGGCTTGTTAAAGTGTCTTCATTCACCTAGCATTAGGTGTCACTAGTATCAGTGTTGGGGTGGGCGGCAGATATTTCATTGTTTGTTAAATAAAGATTTTATACGTGGGGTTGTTCTGTCACCTCCAGCTCAACAGCATGTTAAAAACTTCAGAATTTAAAGAAGCGTTAACCTAGGTAGCAAGTGCAGGTCAGGGCAAATCTCATTCTGTACAGTAATGACAGCTGCTTCACAACTTACTGCAAGTTAATGATTAAAATACTTTCTATGTTGAAATTGAGGAATTAGAATAATCACTCTGACTACTGTGAGTTTTCTGTTCATTCTGTTAGACAATTGTGGCTTCCTGTTTGTTCAACTTCCACATTTGACCTAGATGACATGATGTTTACCTCATGTGTCCAGGCAGCTGTGTCTGTTTTATTTTCAGTGTTTTTTTTAATTTCTCCTTTTTTTTTTTTTTTTTATGTCAGTTTCAGAATGACTCCTCTTGCGACTTTCAGTTGTAAACGTGATGTTTGTATGTGTGTTCACAGTTGAGGGTTCTAGAGTGGATGGAAGGAGATGATTTTAACACAGAGGCTGTGATGAACATCTGTGGTGAGCATGACGTCATGTTTCAAATTCACACCAGCAAATACGTTTGAACCATTTAAAAAGTGTTCCTAAATATGTAAGTTCACATTTTTTTAGTTCTTAGACTGTGTCTTTTCTCTGCAGATGACCTGATGGCTGACCAAAGGATGGACATCTCGTCTACCATGACTGACTTCATGTCCCCTGGCTCCACCGACCTCATCTCCAGCTCCATTAGCACGCCGGGCATGGACTACACCCGCAAGAGGAAGGGCAGCACCACTGACTACCAGTAAGAACAGCAGGAAATAAAGACAAAATAGGGAACAAAATGAAAGGGGAGAAAGAAATGATGCCAAGAGAATGGGGATGAATGGAAGTAATGAAAAGTGGAGGAGAAAGGGAGGCGACAAAGGGCACAAAGAGATGTAAGGCTAATTCTAAAGCAGTTCAGGAAGGGGAGGTATGAAAGATGAGAGAAAGCAGAAAAAGATTCGAAGAAAGACACACAGGGAAAGGATATAGGTAACTACAACAAAATAAAGTAAAACAGACAAACACAAATGCGACTGACTCACCTCATGACATCATACAATTAATCACCTACATACTACAAATAATGACATTTCTCAATATCTCGATGATTCAAACTGATTAATAAATCTGTGTTTCTTTGCAGAATTGATGGCTTCTCATTTGAGTAAGTTCAAACATGACTTGATGTTGATAGCTTTAGCAAAACCTGAATTAATCATCTGAAATACCAGTGGCCCTACAGCTGATTTATGCACCATGAAATAATGATTAGGTTGAAAACCCAAACTCACTGAACCCAGTGAACCCTTTTCTGTAGTGCTGTGTTGATTTCATTGTGTTCTCATGTGCCTTTTGAAACTAATATCTCCTGTCCTTTTCTCCTTTAGTGACATGGACCCAGACAAAGATAAACTGGGAAGGTAAGAGGCCATCATTACCATGGTGACAAAGCTAGCGCTCTAATCTTCTGTGTGAACGTTTGTTCTATTCTTTACTGCTCAAATGATCTAGTTTCCCTTTGAAAGCGACTCGCCTCACTGTCAGTGGTTTCTGCCTACATGACAACTCATACTTACTCATTCATACTTACTCTGTTTTGACTACCAGGAGATTCATAGTAACACACAAGTATGCAACAAAACATAATATAAACTGTGTCAGGGTTATTCCAATGAACATTACATATGTTCAACGTATAAAACGAGCTGCCTGCACAGTCAGTACACTAGCACTGCGAAGAGTACGTGCGGACACTAATCTTTAGCATGCACATGGTCATCTGTAGAGAGTATTTCAGCCCTCAGCAACTGTGCTGGCGATGAAACTTAAATCATAAATAATCTAGCAGATGAACTTGTACTTTCTGAGCCTGTGGAAATTAGTCTTAAGAAGCTGCATGTGTAAATAGCACATAAGTGGGGAAAAATGTTGTGTTTTAGCCTGTTGTGGGGACCCATCTGAAGCATAGTCCTGTGTGCAAGAATGATCAGGATTGTCCAAATGGCAAAAATAGTTGCGTTAAAGATTGTGATTTGTGATACAAAGAAGTAAACAATATGGACAGTTAAGGGCAGCTGGCTTTCTGTAGAAATTGACTAACAAGCCACTCAAGCTTAACCTGAGCAGATGTAACGCAGTTGGAAGGTTGTGTCATACTGTCACATATGGGTAGGGAGAGGTTGAAGAATGTGCACCAAGTCAGATATATATATGTATATAACTGGCACCTACTAGTAAAACCAGTGATAAGGCCGGTTTAACCTGCTGTATATTTATATAAAAGGTCAGGTGGGTTATGGCTAATAGGACATTTACACATATGTATACAAAAGCCTGGACCAGAAACAGATTCATCATCAATGGAGAGGTGGTGGTGCTGCTGTGTAACCCCTGCAGAGCACTGCACTTTTAACAGGAGCTGATGTACACAATGGAAAAGTTGAGTAAGGCTCAACAATGTGTGCTTAGCAGTGACTGTGCTTTGGGCTCTGTGTCAGTTGCTGCTCTTAGTCGTTTACTGATCATAGTAAGCAAATCACAAACTACAGACTTCATTTGTGCAACAGTGTTTGCTAAATCTGATTGGGTCAGTATAAGGAGCAAACTGCAATGATATTTTAATCTGTGCTCAAAAAGAAAATTTAGATGAAGTAGATTCCCTTCTGTGTAGGATGGAAACATTTTCTGGGTGCAGAGCCAACGGGTGTGGTGGGAATTCTCCTCATTGTTCCACTTTTACGTAACTGTGTTTGTGTGAGAATGTGAAGAGGTCTAATCAAAACTACGTCATATTTGCATTACCCTTGTTACATAAGTGCTGATGCTGTTTAAACCAGCACATGAGCTTACAGAACCTGTGAGGTTAGCTTTGGCCTCATTCTCTTTACCCACCCATTCCCTCCCTTGTTCTGCAAAATACGTCATGCCTTGAAAAGTTTGACCTTGATAGGGTTAGTCCTTTCTTTAAAACACTTCTGCCTTCCTCTAATGTTTTTTTGTTTATCTTTCCAGTGACCAACAGGGCCGGATTAAGAACGCCAGGTATAAAAACTCCATTATTTCTCTCGTTCCCACCTCATCTTCTAAACTCTCCTACAAGAATTAAATGTCTCTCTGTATAGGTCAGAACAGAAAGCTTCCTGTGTGTTGTTAATAAACGTTATACATCGAAGCGTATGGATCTGGGCCTGCGTTCACAAAGTTTAAGAGTTGCTTGTAGTGACGAAATTCTAATAGAATCCTTATGTTTACCAAGAATTTCTCCTTAAAGATAAGACTATGTCAATTTAAAAAGAAAAAATATTCGCAAAGCATCTTGGCCATTAACAGAATTTAAAAGATAATATACTGTTAGAAGTAGGAAGGACTTTTAAGATGTTGATTAAGAGTTTCTTAAGCAAATAGATGATTTCCAGTGCAGAAGTTTTTTTCAGGGTAACTTAACTGATCTTACATTTCTGTCTTGTGCAATTTGAGGATTTCATGTTTTATAGGAAATCAAAATGTAACCACCATGATATTACACAGATATTTACAATACAGGGAAGAAAATCTTGCCTTCTTGTTCTTCTTCAACAGAGAGGCTCACAGCCAGATCGAGAAGCGTCGCCGGGACAAGATGAACAGCTTCATCGACGAGCTGGCGTCACTGGTGCCCACCTGTAATGCAATGTCCCGCAAGCTGGACAAGCTGACTGTCCTGCGCATGGCTGTCCAGCACATGAAGACACTCAGAGGTTAGGATGAACTCGTGCAAATGCGTAATATTCAGAGAGAGCTCAGTGTTTGAGGATTAGGTAAGAACTGGTTAGCGCTTTAAGCTAACTTTAAATGGTGGGTTTATAGGCAAACTAACAAACCTAAAAAAAATTGCACTGTGCAAAACAATCAAAAGTGTTGACATTCACACGTGCCCCACTACAAAGTGATGGTAGAATAACTAAGTGAAACGCTAGGTTTCTAATGTCACTAAACGCCAGTTGGACTCAGGCTTTGGCAAACCTGGGGCCTAAACAGTGAAATGTGAATGGAGGCGTGGCTTAAAGCTGCCTTAGCTTATAGAAGCACCCAAACGGCGTCTGTGTGCTGTTCACACCGGCTCACTTTTACTTGACTCTGTATGTCATCTTCAGCTCTGGGAACCTGTGAAGGATGTTTTCACTATGTTATGAGATTTCACAGAGAAACTAATAGAGAGAAGATTGAAAAGTTGGCAGAATAAGAGCAAGTTGCTGAACTTCTAGTTCATGACCGAGCTGCATCGTGCTGGTGCCGCATGCATACAAACAGATGTGAACTGTGTGTTTGGATGTTGTGTGCAGGTGCTGCAAACCCATACACAGAGGCCAACTACAAGCCTTCCTTCCTTTCAGATGATGAACTGAAGCACTTAATACTAAGGGTGAGTGCAGAAGCAAGGATTTTAACAGATGTTTCTTTCAACACAGATAGCCAGCGCAGCACAAAAACCTTTTAGACTGTCTATATTATTCAAAACTTTAAATATATACAGCAGTACAGAGCTAAATCATGCCTGTACTCCAACATCAAACTTTTTTAAAATTTTATTTATGAACAATATGCACAATATGACACAATATGTTTATTAACACAGGCTGCTGATGGTTTCCTGTTTGTGGTTGGGTGTGATCGTGGGAAGATTCTCTTTGTTTCTGAATCTGTCTACAAGATTACCAACTACAGCCAGGTAAGACACACACAGCACAACACAAGCATTTACGTGTCCTCTCTTAAGTGTAGCCCTGAGTCATGATAGACATGAAATCTGCTTCACAAGTAATTGAAAGTGTTGACCTTGTGCTTTTAAGATAAAAAGGATTTTCACAGATGGTAATTCCATCACTATAATGTAATTTATAATTTAGGAACTGAAGAAGTTTATTCCCTGGATTGAAGAACAGGCCAAAAAAGAAAAGAAAAAATAAATACTGCTGCTGAGTTTTCTCTAATTTATCTCTATCTTACGTGCTGATTTAGTTGTTACCTTGATGTGGCTGTTGAAGCTCTGATGTAAGAAACCTAAATTTCTAACTTGAGGTTTTCATTTTCATAGATGTGGAATGAAGTTAAGCAGTAACTTAGCTTCTTTCTGTAAACCATTGAGCTGGAAATTCTGCTCATCTCAACAGTTCAGTTACAAATTGAAGTTGCGTTGCACTTTCCAAGAAAAACGTCAACATGAAATAATTTCAGTAGCATTAACTACTCTGTCTCACCCACTGTCTACAGAACGACCTGATAGGTCAGAGCCTGTTTGACTACCTTCATCCCAAGGACATTGCCAAGGTCAAAGAGCAGCTGTCCTCTTCTGATACAGCCCCACGAGAGAGGCTGATTGATGCTAAAAGTAAGCACACACATACACATCTATTTTGTAGAATTGGGATTCTGCCTTATGGCGTCAGTAAAAATATTTACTGTGTACTTCAGCACCTTTTCAGATTTATCATCTATGTTGTTTTCAATTTGGCTTGTTTGATACTGATCAACTGAAACTGACTTTAGAGTCAAAGTGAAAACTAATCTCAAGAGTCATCAAAATTAGCAAAAAGTTTAATAAAAGGAGTGATTTGGTATTTTTATATAGTAGCTTTTGCAGAAATTGCAATTTGGAGACTGTGTAGATAAGTGTCAGTGAGACCTGCTTAAGCTCTGTTGTTATACATGGAGCTTGTGAATGAACAGTCACAAATTGTCATTTGGACTGAAGTCTGGGCTCTGACTTGCCCTTGTTTTCCCGACATCTCTGCCCTATCTACTGCTCCTCTCCGCAATCAGGTGTGTACAGCCAATCAGAAGCTGTAAGTGCAGGTTGGAAAACAAGCAGAGCAGTGGCTTTTGAGGACTAGGGTTGGTCTTCCACTAAACTCTAGCCAAGATTTAATGAGCTTTTTTTTGTCTGTCACTCTCCATTAAAGTTGTGACCTGGGCAACAGTTGTTGCAGTCTTAGCCATCTCAGACGCAAAAGCTTGTAACCTATTTCAGAGATGGCTTGGTTGCTTCCCCCACAGTTTTTATGACTAGTAATTTGCATTATTACAAAGTAATCTGTTTTCACTTTGACATGAAAGAGTCTCAAATATGCACCTACTAAATACTGACTCTGTACATGTTTAAAACTTGCAAGAGTTTTACAAAGTGTGTTAAAGCAACCTACAGCTATGACAAAATATCAGTATATAATGGTTGAAATAGTACAGAACACAACCTTCTACAGAGTGTGAATGACTTAAGACTGTAGCTGGAGAGAAAATGGGCGTCTATCAAGGCTTAAAATAGATTCACCTTTCAGAATGAATACGAGTTTCAGTCTAATGGTTAGATTATTACTGTACATTTTCCAATTATGTTTTTATTCTGCTTTGTTTTAGTGTGTTTTAGAATTATTAAAGAGGAAAAACTATATCAGCTTACGTTGCTTGTTTAAGAAATTATATTTAAGAAGACAGTATATTTAGTTTTGAAACATGTTCCGACAATGTGTTATCTGTTATGTGTATTTGCAGCTGGTCTTCCAGTGAAGACAGACATTACCCCCGGTCCATCAAGACTCTGTTCTGGAGCCAGGCGGTCATTTTTCTGTAGGATGAAGTGCAACAGGCCGTCTGTCAAAGTAGAGGATAAAGACTTTCCTTCCACCTGCTCTAAGAAAAAAGGTACAGTACTGCTTCCTGCCACATGGAAGAACTGGCATTGAATTGATATTACCCATATTATCATCCTACTAAAAACTGCCCTTGAAGAAGCAGCTCAGGGCTGCTCAAAGCATTTCACCTGCTGAGTTTTCATCTTTGAGTGGCAGTCAGGAGCACTTTTCTTTTTTCCAGCCTTTCGTTTACCTCCTTATGAAAGCGAAAGCCCTGCTTTCCTGGTGATCCTCTTGTTCTATTTTTAGAGGCACATCCTTATTAGAAGAAGGAATCACACCTCAGTTAGCACAAGCATCTCTGTTACACAACCAAGGAAGTTGCCCATGTGGAGTGCATGAATTTACACAAAGTATTTTCACTACAGACACTTTACATAGTCTGTGTTGTACATTTTATTATAAATGGACAGATGTTTTTTTAGAAATTCAATCCCTCAGGTTTTAAGAGATTTTAGATTGTAAAAGCTACACCGAAGAACTGGGAAAAACGAATTAATCTGTACTTCTTATAAACAGAGTATTTTGATATTACGCAGTAATTGTCAGATGGTTATTGTGCCTCCATTTCACTCTGTTATCAATATAGACAGGAAATAAGCACATTCATATGCTTATGCGTGTATGCATTACCATGGTTACCTTATCATGTTGAATAAATATTTGTGCAGCTTATACTGATTGTTTGTCTGTGATATTGATTATTTAATACGTCATGACCAGCAGATAGATTTGTAGTAATTTAGTCATGAATTTTCGCTAAAATCATATCGTCTATTAATAATATCTGCTGGGATTGGTCTATTTGCTTTCATACCACAAAGGCTTTGTTGACATTACAAGCTGAAGTTGCCCTTAACTGACTCAATTCTGCTATTTTCATGAAGGTAGGAACGACCTAATACAGGTTTTTTCATTTCACACTTGGACCGCGCTCATCATACATCTGATTCATATCCAATCTCTTACTATGTGACCTACGTCAGTCATCTCGTTTTGTGCAAGTGCACTTTTGTCAGTTATCGTAACTCAGTGTCAACATCTCACACTCAAATAATAAAGACTGTAATGCACTCACTTGCATCTTGCATTTTTCAGACCACCATGAATTCATTGTCTGGCACTGACATTCTTTAACCAGAATAAAAATTCTGTGTCCAAGTCATTGTCAGGGAGCAGATAAACAACTGGAGTGTAAACTAAATATCTCTATAGCCACAAGAACACACAGGCCATTACAGACCATTCAAGCACAGTCACAACACCCAGGTTGGCTAAATCTTTTTAGAGGTTAACTGAATATTTCATTTGCACAAACTTCATTCTCCCTCTGGCTTTGTGCTTTGTGGTACACAAAGGGTGAAGATAAAATTCTGTCATATTAAAATTTGGCCTAACTCCTCAGAGGCACAGTGTTAGATAAACTGTTCATCTTGTATTCAGATATGTATTTTTAAAATTAACACCACCAATTAAGTTTGGACCCATTTTCTCTTTCAGTGATTTTTCAACATTGTACATTAATGCTGAACACATCCAAACTGTGGAACATGTATTAAAAATATGTAGTTGGTAAAGAAAGTTTCATATTTTTTTTCTTGTAATCTGTTTCCACTCCACATGGTGACTGTCAGGAGAGCCTTTGCTGTACAATTACAACATCAAAGCCAGTTTGGTTGATTTATTTTAGAAAAAGGGAGCAAGCACACCCCCTGCATCATCTTGCATTAAAATTAACCTTTGTTAAAATGTCAGTGTTGCTAGAGGAATTCTCACTCTCTCTTTGCTGTATCTTCACTAAGTGAAAGAAGCAGTTTCTACAAAGGATGCATTCAGGCACAGTAATGATGTGTGGTTCATCTGTGTTTTAGCAGCATAGCAACCAAACATATATGTATAACATGTATATCTTATGTTATTTGTGTAATACAGCATATTATAGATGGACAAAGTCATTGTGGAATGTTAAACTCTGTAGTTGCTGGAAAAGAGATTAAACTGCCTTCTCTTATGTAGTGTAAACCTCCCTATTTAATTTGTTGTCTCTATCTTAAACTATGGTCTGTGAAGAGATTTAAATTTATTTGTGTGTTGGAGTTCATCTTACTTAAGTACTAAACATATAAAATGTGGGTTTTTAAAATTGCATAATAGTGCTGAATCAGACCCTATTAGATTCAGCCCACTGAATTGTAAGGCTCTTCCATCATCCTCACAGTGTGAAGTCGCAGGTTGTTGGCTCCTGTGCATCTTAAATTAAAACACTTCCCTCTCTCGTCTCTACAGCAGATCGTAAGAGCTTCTGCACTATCCACAGCACAGGCTACCTGAAGAGCTGGCCGCCCACCAAGATGGGCCTCGACGAGGACAACGAGCCCGACAACGAGGGGTGCAACCTGAGCTGCCTGGTGGCCATTGGCCGCCTGCACCCCCACATTGTCCCCCAGCCCAGTCTGGCAGACATCAGGGTAAAGCCCACAGAGTATGTCTCCCGGCACGCCATTGACGGCAAATTCGTCTTTGTCGACCAAAGGTGATGATGA